>CM055128.1:301041955-301251955 GCA_029206835.1 Rana muscosa
CCACTGGGTCATTGGCATCACGGGCCGGACCGATATCAGAACGAGTGGTGAAACCTGTGGCACTGCAGAATGACAGGAATACGGTCATCTATGGCTAAGACACCATTATAAAATACCAGCCAATACCCACTACCCAACTTCACAGGGTTCCCTCACACCCCCCCCCCCAGCATCCTCCCCCCTCGTCTCTTCAACATCCCCCCCCCCATATCACCCCCCTCGTCTCCTCAGCGTACCCCCCCCCATACCACCTCCTCGTCTCCTCAGCGTACCCCCCATACCTCCCCCTCGTCTCCTCAGCATCCCCCCATACCTCCCCCTCGTCTCCTCAGCATCCCCCCCATACCTCCCCCTCGTCTCCTCAGCATCCCCCTCATACCTCCCCCTCGTCTCCTCAGCATCCCCCTCATACCTCCCCCTCGTCTCCTCAGCATCCCCCTCATACCTCCCCCTCGTCTCCTCAGCGTCCACCCATACCTCCCCCTCGTCTCCTCGGCGTCCCCCCCATACCTCCCCCTCGTCTCCTCAGCATCCCCCCATACCTCCCCCTCGTCTCCTCAGCATCCCCCTCATACCTCCCCCTCATCTCCTCAGCGTCCCCCCATACCTCCCCCTCGTCTCCTCAACGTCCCCCCCATACCCCCCCTCGTCTCCTCAACGTCCCCCTCATACCTCCCCCTCGTCTCCTCAGCGTCCCCCTCATACCTCCCCCTCGTCTCCTCAGCATCCCCCTCATACCTCCCCCTCAGCCTCCCCCCTCGTCTCATTAGTGTCCCCCCCCATACCACCTCCTCGTCTCATTAGCGTCCCCCCATACCACCTCCTCTTCGTCTCCTTAACGTCCCTCCCATACCACCTCCTCGTCTCCTTAGCGTCCCCCCCATACCACCTCCTCGTCTCCTCAGCGTCCCCCCCATACCACCTCCTCAGCGTCCCCCCCCATACCTCCCCCTCCTCTCCTCAGAGTCCCCCCCATACCACCCCCTCGTCTCCTCAGCGTCCCCCTTATACCACCTCCTCGTCTCCTCAGCGTCCCCCCCCCATACCACCTCCTCGTCTCCTCAGCGCCCCCCCCCCATACCACCTCCTCGTCTCCTCAGCGTCCCCCCCCCATGCCACCTCCTCGTCTCCTCAGCGTCCCCCCCATACCACCTCCTCGTCTCCTCAGCGTCCCCCCCCATACCACCTCCTCGTCTCCTCAGCGCCCCCCCCCCATACCACCTCCTCGTCTCCTCAGCGTCCCCCCCCCATACCACCTCCTCGTCTCCTCAGCGTCCCCCCCATACCACCTCGTCTCCTCAGCGTCCCCCCATACCACCTCCTCGTCTCCTCAGCGTCCCCCCCCATACCACCTCCTCGTCTCCTCAGCGTCCCCCCCCCATACCACCTCCTCGTCTCCTCAGCGTCCCCCCCATACCACCTCCTCAGCATCCCCCCCATACCACCTCCTCGTCTCCTTTAGAGTCCCCCCCATACCACCCCCTCGTCTCCTCAGCGTCCCCCTCATACCACCTCATCGCCTCAGCGTCCCCCCCATACCACCTCCTTGTCTCCCCAGCTTCCCCCCCATACCACCTCCTCGTCTCCCCAGCGTCCCCCCCATACCACCTCCTCGTCTCCTCAGCATCCCCCTCATACCTCCCCCTCGTCTCCTCAGCATCCCCCTCATACCTCCCCCTCGTCTCCTCAGCATCCCCCTCATACCTCCCCCTCGTCTCCTCAGCATCCCCCTCATACCACCTCGTCGTCTCCTCAGCGTCCCCCTCATACCACCTCCTCGTCTCCTCAGCGCCCCCCCCCATACCACCTCCTCAGCGCCCCCCCATACCACCTCCTCGTCTCAGCGCCCCCCCATACCACCTCCTCAGCGCCCCCCCATACCACCTCCTCGTCTCCTCAGCGTCCCCCCCATACCACCTCCTCGTCTCCTCAGAGTCCCCCCATACCTCCTCGTCTCCTCAGCATCCCCCCCATACCACCTCCTCGTCTCCTCAGCGCCCCCCCCCATACCACCTCCTCGTCTCCTCAGCGCCCCCCCCCATACCACCTCCTCAGCGTCCCCCCCATACCACCTCCTCGTCTCCTTTAGAGTCCCCCCCATACCACCCCCTCGTCTCCTCAGCGTCCCCCTCATACCACCTCCTCAGCGTCCCCCCATACCACCTCATCTCCTCAGCGTCCCCCCCATACCACCTCATCGCCTCCCCAGCGTCCCCCCCATACCACCTCCTCGTCTCCTCAGCGTCCCCCCCCATACCACCTCCTCGTCTCCTCAGCGTCCCCCCCATACCACCTCCTCAGCGTCCCCCCCATACCTCCCCCTCGTCTCCTCAGCGTCCCCCCCATACCTCCCCCTCGTCTCCTCAGCATCCCCCCCCATACCTCCCCCTCGTCTCCTCAGCGTCCCCCTCATACCACCTCATCGTCTCCTCAGCGCCCCCCCCATACCACCTCCTTGTCTCCTCAGCGTCCCCCCATACCACCTCCTTGTCTCCTCAGCGTCCCCCCCATACCACCTCCTTGTCTCCTCAGCGTCCCCCCCATACCACCTCCTTGTCTCCTCAGCGTCCCCCCCATACCACCTCCTTGTCTCCTCAGCGTCCCCCCCATACCACCTCCTCGTCTCCTCAGCGTCCCCCCCATACCACCTCCTCGTCTCCTCAGCGTCCCCCCCATACCACCTCCTCGTCCCCCCCATACCACCTCCTCATCTCCTCAGCGTCCCCCCCATACCACCTCCTCGTCTCCTCAGCGTCCCCCCCATACCACCTCCTCGTCTCCTCAGCGTCCCCCCCATACCACCTCCTCGTCTCCTCAGCGTCCCCCCCATACCACCTCCTCGTCTCCTCAGCGTCCCCCCCATACCACCTCCTCGTCTCCTCAGCGTCCCCCCCATACCACCTCCTAGTCTCCTCAGCGTCCCCCCCATACCACCTCCTAGTCTCCTCAGCGTCCCCCCCATACCACCTCCTCGTCTCCTCAGCGTCCCCCCCATACCACCTCATCTTCTCCTCAGCGTCCCCCCCATACCACCTCCTCGTCTTCTCAGCATCCCCCCCATACCACCTCCTTGTCCCCCGATACCTCCACCTCATCTCCTTAGCACCCCCCCATACCTCCCCCTCATCTCCTTAGCACCCCCCATACCTCCCCCTCGTCTCCTCAGCGCCCCCCATTAACACAATGTCCTCTCATACACCCTTCATATCTCCCATCTCACTCATTATCTCAGTGCCCCCGTCCCGGGTTCTCACCCTCTGCCCAGACCCGGCACATATCCCAGCGGGGCCGGCATGCCCAGGAACGGCTTCTTCTTCTTGTTCATAGTGCCGGTGATAGAGGCGGTCAGTCCGGACACTCCTCCGGGGTTCCCTGCCCCCGAGGGCCCGGGGCCGCTTCCAGCAGACGAGGAGGACGCCATATTCTACACACCACCAAACACACCGTCCTCCCAGACTGCACCGCGACTACTTCCGCCCCGAGTCCGCCCGTCACTAGGGGGAGACAGGAACCGCCGGCGCCATTTTGTTGAAGGCCAGACTGAACCACCTGAAAGGAAACATGGAACAGCAAAGCGTCACCGAGTCCTTCCCCCTGTCCTGTCCTGTCCCAGGTGTGGTGAATGTGTGATGAAGAGACCATAAATAATGAATAGTTACTCTGCTCCGTGTCTCTTAACACACACACACACACCCCTCCCTTCAGTATCCCCCCCCCCCCAATCACCTCAGTGTCCCCCCCCCCCAATCACCTCAGTGTCCATTAACTCCCCCCAATCACCTCAGTGTCCCCCCCCCCAATCACCTCAGTGTCCATTAACTCCCCCCCAATCACCTCAGTGTCCCCCCCCCCCAATCACCTCAGTGTCCATTAACTCCCCCCAATCACCTCAGTGTCCCCCCCCCCCCCAATCACCTCAGTGTCCATTAACTCCCCCCCAATCACCTCAGTGTCCCCCCCCAATCACCTCAGTGTCCATTAACTCCCCCCCAATCACCTCAGTGTCCCCCCCCCCCAATCACCTCAGTGTCCATTAACTCCCCCCCAATCACCTCAGTGTCCCTTACCCCCCCCAATCACCTCAGTGTCCCCCCCAATCACCTCAGTGTCCCTTACCCCCCCCCCCCCCATCACCTCAGTGTCCCCCCCCAATCACCTCAGTGTCCCCCCCCCAATCACCTCAGTGTCCATTAACTCCCCCCCCAATCACCTCAGTGTCCCTTACCCCCCCCAATCACCTCAGTGTCCCCCCCCCAATCACCTCAGTGTCCCTTACCCCCCCATCACCTCAGTGTCCCCCCCCCAATCACTTTAGTGTCCCTTACCCCCCAATCACCTCAGAGTCTCCCCCCCCCAATCTCCTCAGTGTCCCTTACCCCCCCCCCCCCTAATCTCCTCAGTGTCCCTTACCCCCCCCAATCACCTCAGTGTCCCCCCCCAATCACCTCAGTGTCCATTAACTCCCCCCCAATCACCTCAGTGTCCCGTCCCTTACCCCCCCAATCACCTCAGTGTCCCCCCCCCCAATCACCTCAGTGTCCCTTACCCCCCCAATCACCTCAGTGTCCCTTACCCCCCAATCACCTCAGTGTCCCTTACCCCCCCAATCACCTCAGTGTCCCTTACCCCCCAATCACCTCAGTGTCCCCCCCCCCCCAATCACCTCAGTGTCCATTAACTTCCCCCCCAATCACCTCAGTGTCCATTAACATAGTTGCCAACATTGCAAAAAAAAAAATCCGTGACACTTTTTCGCATGTAGGCGGAGCCTTGTTATAATTAGGGGGTGGGGCATTCATTTGAAGGTGTGTTATACTTTAGGAGAAAAAAGTGGCGCACGAAGCGTGGGCGTGGTTTACGCGGGTAGTGGGAGTGGCTTAAATGAGCATGGCTCAAAGGGGGTGTGGTTAAAGTCTGAGATGAATGAGGGATGAAGGGAGAAAGAAAGAGGGAGGGAAGGAAAGAGAAGGAAGGATGGAAGGACAGCAGGCCCAGATCCTACACCATAATAGAAATATGTGTATTCCAGAGTTTAACAATCAACAGATAAAGATAATCCAAACATCTGGTGTTAGCTCTTTAATCATCCCGGCACCATGGTTGTTAGGGTGTCAGGATGACTGAAGTGCATTATTTCTCTTATTACATTTTAATATAAAATGAAATCATTCAACTCACCAAAATGCAGAATCAGTGTTAGCCCCGAGTGTGTCACCTGCCACGTCGCCTGCCACCAGATGCCATCAGGTGTCCCCAGGGGAGTCCCTCCTTACATCAGGCATCCCCAGAGGAGTCCCTCCTTACATCAGGCGTACCCAGCGGAGTCCTTCCTTACATCAGGTGTACCCAGAGGAGTCCCCCTTACATCAGGCTTCCCCAGCGGAGTCCCCCCTTACATCAGGCGTCCCCAGCGGAGTCCCCCCTTACATCAGGCGTCCCCAGCGGAGTCCCCCCTTACATCAGGCGTCCCCAGTGGAGTCCCCCCTTACATCAAGTGTCCCCAGAGGAGTCCCTCCTTACATCAGGCGTCCCCAGCGGAGTCCCTCCTTACATCAGGCGTCCCCAGAGGAGTCCCTCCTTACATCAGGCGTACCCAGCGGAGTCCTTCCTTACATCAGGTGTACCCAGAGGAGTCCCCCTTACATCAGGCGTCCCCAGCAGAGTCCCCCCTTACATCAGGCGTCCCCAGCGGAGTCCCCCCTTACATCAGGCGTCCCCAGCGGAGTCCCCCCTTACATCAGGCGTCCCCAGTGGAGTCCCCCTTACATCAAGTGTCCCCAGCGGAGTCCCCCCTTACCTCAGGCGTCCCCAGCGGAGTCCCCCCTTACATCAGGCGTCCCCAGCGGAGTCCCCCCTTACCTCAGGCGTCCCCAGCGGAGTCCCCCCTTAACCACAGGCGTCTCCTGTCTCGGCCGCCATTATTGTTTCCCCTTCCCCGAAGGGGAACAAAATAGAGGCGGAGCCGACAGTGTGGCTGCAAAAAAATAAAAAATTAAGCTGTGGCGCTGCCGACCCCCCGCCCCTTTCCATTACAGACAGACCTGCAGCAGGGCGGGGCGGGGGGTGGCCGGCCGGCCAGCCAAAACACAGATGCAGTACAATAGAAGATAAAGCTGCTGCGGCGCCGCCCACACCCCGGGGAGGTGCGGGGTGTGGGCGGCGCCGCAGCGGCTTTATTTTCTATTGTACTACATCCGTGTTTTGGTCTTCTTGAACATGGCGGCCGGCCGAGACATTGTCTCCGCCAGCCGTGGACCTCTAGCGGGGAAAACGGGAAAAATCGGATTGGCCGGGACAAAATAAATCCGGGAAAAGGGTTTGAATCCCGGGAACGTCCCGGCCAATCCGTGACTGTTGGCAACTATGCATTAACTCCCCCCCAATCACCTCAGTGTCCCTTACCCCCCCCAATCACCTCAGTGTCCCCCCCAATCACCTCAGTGTCCCCCTCAATCACCTCAGTGTCCCTTACCCCCCCCAATCACCTCAGTGTCCCCCCCAATCACTTCAGTGTCCCTTACCCCCCCCCCCAATCACCTCAGTGTCCCCCCCAATCACCTCAGTGTCCCTTACCCCCCGAATCTCCTCAGTGTCCCTTACCCCCCCCCAATCACCTTAGTGTCCCTTACCCCCCCCCAATCACCTTAGTGTCCCTTACCCCCCCAATCACCTCAGTAACCCTCCCCCCCAATCACCTCAGTGTCCCCCCCAATCACCTCAGTGTCCATTAACTCCCCCCCAATCACCTCAGTGTCCCTTACCCCCCCCCAATCACCTCAGTGTCCCTTACCCCCCCCCAATCACCTCAGTGTCCCTTACCCCCCAAATCTCCTCAGTGTCCCTTACCCCCCCAATCACCTCATTGTCCCTTACCCCCCCCAATCACCTCAGTAACCCTCCCCCCAATCACCTCAGTGTCCCCCCCCCAATCACCTCAGTGTCCATTAACTCCCCCCCAATCACCTCAGTGTCCCTTACCCCCCCAATCACCTCAGTGTCCCCCCCAATCACCTCAGTGTCCCCCCCAATCACCTCAGTGTCCATTAACTCCCCCCCAATCACCTCAGTGTCCCTTACCCCCCCCCATCACCTCAGAGTCCCTTTCCCCCCCCCAATCACCTCAGTGTCCCTTACCCCCCAAATCTCCTCAGTGTCCCTTACCCCCCCCCCCCAATCACCTCAGTGTCCCTTACCCCCCCAATCACCTCAGTGTCCCTTACCCCCCAATCACCTCAGTGTCCCCCCCAAATCACCTCAGTGTCCCCCCCAATCACCTCAGTGTCCATTAACTTCCCCCCAATCACCTCAGTGTCCCTTACCCCCCCCAATCACCTCAGTGTCCCCCCCCCAATCACCTCAGTGTCCCTTACCCCCCCAATCACCTCAGTGTCCCTTACCCCCCAATCACCTCAGTGTCCCCCCCCCAATCACCTCAGTGTCCCCCCCCAATCACCTCAGTGTCCATTAACTTCCCCTCAATCACTTCAGTGTCCCTTACCCCCCCCCAATCACCTCAGTGTCCCCCCCCAATCACCTCAGTGTCCCTTACCCCCCGAATCTCCTCAGTGTCCCTTACCCCCCCAATCACCTTAGTGTCCCTTACCCCCCCCAATCACCTCAGTAACCCTCCCCCCCCAATCACCTCAGTGTCCCCCCCCAATCACCTCAGTGTCCATTAACTCCCCCCCAATCACCTCAGTGTCCCTTACACCCCCCACTCACCTCAGTGTCCCTTACCCCCCCAATCTCCTCAGTGTCCCTTACCCCCAATCACCTCAGTGTCCCTTACACCCCCCCCCAATCACCTCAGTGTCCCTTACCCCCCAATCACCTCAGTGTCCCTTACCCCCCCCCCCCCCAATCACCTCAATGTCCCTTACCCCCCCCAATCACCTCAGTGTCCCTTACCCCCCAATCACCTCAGTGTCCCTTACCCCCCCCCAATCACCTCAGTATCCCTTACCCCCCCCAATCACCTCAGTGTTCCTTACCCCCCCAATCACCTTAGTGTCCCTTACCCCCCCAATCACCTCAATGTCCCTTACCCCCCCCAATCACCTCAGTGTCCCTTACCCCCCAAACACCTCAGTGTCCCTTCCCCCCTATCACCTCAATGTCCCTTACCCCCCAATCACCTCAATGTCCCTTACCCCCTTCCTAATCACCTCAGTTTCCCTCCCCCCCCCCCCCAATCACCTCAGTGTCCCTTACAAGTTAAAAACCAAATTAATTGATAGCGAAATGAAGTGAAATCAATAGAATAGGTGATCAGTGGTTAAAGTGGACCTGTCAGGATAGAAGGACAGACACTGGATTGTTTGTGAACGTCCTCGTTTTGCTATTTTGGTCATTTCCAGATAATAATTAGAACCTCACGGTCACGGGTCACTACAAAAAAAAAGGAAGTTCTCACATTTGTAGCCTGGTTCATTTCATTTGTGTAGTTGAACCAATGAGAGCGGCCAATGCTTCTGATCGGACAAAATAACGCATCCTCACCTCTTTTAAACAATGCAACCAATCACAACACAGGGTTGTGTGTTACAGTGGGGAGCAATGTGCTGCAGAAGGTGCTACAGTAATGAGGTGGTGTGAGGCCAACCTTAGATACCAGGGATCTTTAAACCATGGCCCACGGGCCGAATCTGGCGCACTGAAGGGTTTAATCCGGCCCACAGCTAGGGTCAGTTGCATTTTTAGTGCTTTTTGCTGATTTGCACTACAGAACGTGTTCCACGTTCTGTAGTGCAAATCTGCAAAAAGCACTAAAAATGCCTAGGTGTGAATCAGGCCTAAGCGTATATTGATTGGTTTGCACAAAAGTTTTAGCGCCTAAAAACTATAGGATATTTTTTTTTATTTTTACTATTAACGGCGGCAATCAGCGACTTATATCAGGACTGCAATAGTGTTTGCGGACAT
Source organism: Rana muscosa (assembly GCA_029206835.1). Classification (NCBI taxonomy): domain Eukaryota; kingdom Metazoa; phylum Chordata; class Amphibia; order Anura; family Ranidae; genus Rana; species Rana muscosa. The sequence goes on from CM055128.1 coordinate 301,050,878, forward strand.
TCCGACACTAACTGACACTTTTTGAGACTTTTTTGGGGGACCAGTGACACCAATACACCAATACAGTGACCAGTGCTAAAAATATGCACTGTCACTGTACTAATGACTCTGGCACGGAAGGGATTAACATCAGGAGCGATCAAAGTGTTTTACTATACTGTGTGTGGTGCTTTTACTAGGGGAATGGATGGAATGTATTCCCTGCTTTGTAGAGACACAAACTCCATCCTTTCCCTCCAGTCAGAACCTCGATCTGCCTTGATTAGATAGGTAGAACACCGTTCACAGTAGAAGCGAGCCGCCGGCGGCGCGCATCCTACCCAGAAGTGTTGTTAACGTATATACAGTGTAATATATATATATACAGTATATATATATATATATATATATATTGTGACAGCAGGAAGGTAAAGTCACCTGGTTGCATCCAGGGGGGTAGATATATTTCGCCCAGATTCAGGCTTTACGCCGACTTATACAACTAGGTGGAGAGTTGTATAAGCCCAGCTGAGGCTAGTGGGCTCATGGATGACTCATACCTCTAGGGAGAGTGTGGGGCGTCGTGCAGACAGGGAGTTGATGAGACCAGCTGAAGCTTGTCAGCTCATTTAGGCCTCTATAAGAACTCCCAGATTCATTAGGTGTTAGCTCATGCCTGGAACCAGACCTGTGTGGACTGTCTAGGGAGAGTGAACCCCTGTGCGGTGAGACAAAGCCTGTGTGGCTATTTGCTTGGACATTTAAAACCAGGGACTTAGGGACTAGGACAGCACTAGGCTGATCCCAGTTGTTAGTTAGGAAACCTGTATGTTTACTCAGAGGTCAAGTTGACCAGGATTTATTTTATTTATGTTTCTTTTGCTTTGCTGTGTTTTGTCACTGTAAATAGAAAATAAACCGCACCTTTTTGATTTTGAAAACCACAACCTCCGTTTGCTGGGCCTGTTTTTGTGTGGGGAGCCCATCCAGGGGGTCACACACACCCGCTGCCGAGCTAACCCCCTCACAATATATATAAACACATGATCCAGTGCACAGGTGCCACCCTGTAGCAGTAAAACTGCTATAGGTGCAGACGGGGAAAAGGTTAAACGGCACTATCAGCCTTTGCAGTTCTCTTCTGTAGACTACAGAACACTGTCCCCTGTGTAATGGAGATGAGGAGTGGGGAGGAGCCTGGGGTGACAACGCTGCTCCTCCAAGATACAGCGCAGGGGGTGTTGTCACCCTAAGGCCCCATACACACTATTATATTTTCTGCAGATTTTTGTCTTCAGATTTACCAAAACCATGTAGTGGAAGGGCCTGCCTGACTGCATACAAACTGAAACTCTTATGCCGCGTACACACGACCATTTTTCTCGTAGGGAAAAATTTCATTTTTTCTCTTTGACGAGAAAAACGACCGTGTGTGGGCTGTTCATCATTTTTCCCGACGAGAAAAACGGCATTAATCACGACGAGAAAAATTAGAACATGCTCTAATTTTTCTTGTCGTGATTCACGGCATTTTTTTCCGCGGCAGTTTTCCCATAGGGAAACACTGCCGGGGAGCCCACACACGGTCGTTTTTCTCGACCAAGAGAAAAAATGTCGGGAAAACCGGCCGTGTGTAGGGAAACAAGCCGTTCCTTGTTTTTCCCGTCGATTTTCCCGTCGAGAAAATCGATCGTGTGTACACGGCATTAACCACTTCCCTACCCAGCCATAGTCAAATGACATCCACAGATGGGATCTCCCATCCTGGGTGGACGTCATATGACATCCTGGCTTTGTAGGGGGATATCTGAATGATGCCTGTAGGGGGATATCACCAGTCATCTCTATGATTGTCGGAGGCCCGGGCGCGATGTGATGACGTCACGCCCGGGTCCTCAAATGTAAACAAAGCCGCCATTGCGGCTGTAAGTATGAGATCAGTGAATTTTTTTTCACTGATCTCATGCTTTCCAGCCTGGAGGAGAGATGTGGGGTCTTATTGACCCCGCATATCTCCATAAAGAGGACCTGTCACACACATTCCTATTACAAGGGATGTTTACATTCCTTGTAATAGGAATAAAAGTGATAAAAAAAAAAAAAAAAGTAAAATAATTGTGAAAAAAAAAAAAAAAAGTAAAAAATAAATAAATAAATAAAAAAATTTAAACGCTCCTGTCCCCGGTAGCTCGCGATCAGAAGCGAATGCACACGTAAGTCTCCCACATATGTAAACGCCGTTCAAACCACACATGTGAGGTATCACCGCGTGCGTTAGAGCGAGAGCAACAATTCTAGCACTAGACCTCCTCTGTAATTCTAACCTGGTAACCTGTAAAAAAAATTAAAGCGCCGCCTATGGAGATTTTTAAGTACCGAAGTTTGGCAACATTCCATGAGTGTGCGCAATTTTAAAGCGTGACATGTTAGGTATCTATTTACTCGGCGTAACATCATCTTTCATATTTTCCCCAAAAATTGGGCTAACTTTACTGTTTTGTTATTTTTTAATTCATGAAAATTTTTTTTTTTAAAAAAGGCTTTGAAAAATTATTGCGCAAATATCGTGCAAGAAAAAAAGTTGCAATGACCGTCATTTTATTCCCTAGGGTGTCTGCTAAAAAAATATATATAATGTTTGGGGGTTCTGAGTAATTGTATGTAGGAGAGAAGTGCTAGAATAGGCCCGGTATTGAAGTGGTACAAAAAGCTCGGGGTTGAAGTGGTTAAGGTTTGACCTCATATCATATGGTTTTGGTAAATCTGAAGACAAAAATCTGCAGAAAATATAATAGTGTGTATGGGGTCTAAGACAGGAATTTTGTTACTGGCAGGATTACCCGGTGAAATTTAAGGGGAAAAATCCTAAACTAAAGCAGTCACCACATCTGGTGAACTGTAATGTATTACATTGTAATTTTTTGGTGAAGATCCTCTGTAAGCTGTGGTGGGTTACCGCCTTGCCCTGTGTTCCGGAAAGCTTTTTTTGTTGTAGACGCTTTCTTACTAAAATGTCTCCTCTCTTTGTTTTAGGGATCTGTATGGTAACTGGCTTTTGACAAGGGAAATATCAGAAGCAGATCTTTAAAGACCTCAGAGGTGCCTAAACAGACGGTAACAAGTGTCCCAGCAAATAGCACATGCAAGGTATTCAAACTTCAGGTTCTGCTCCCGCTAATTGCACTTAAAGTAGAACTCCAACCAAAACCTTTTTTCCTTTGTTTTGACCGGGGAAATGTTAGAACACCTGTCCCATTTTCATTACAGTCTGTGTCTACGCTGGGAAGATTCCCCTCACTTCCTGTCCTAGACACACGACAGGATGTAAACAGAAATCTTAAAGTGGGAGGATAGCCCACCAATGACAATTGTCAACAGATCATTTGCCCCTGTTGGGAGATTCTCCTTTCATTGCTGTTCCTGTGACTCCTTAAAGTGGTAGTAAACTCTGTTACACCACTTATACTTACAGGTTGGCCTATAATAAGGCTTACCTGTAGGTACATTGAATATCTCTTAAACTTGCACTGTTTAGGAGATATTCAGAGTGCATGCAGCCGGTGACGTCATCGGCGCATGCACTCCGAAGGTCTGGCATACAGTGCCCGACCTTCAGAGCCTAGGTGGTAAACAGCGACTCCTGCGCACATGCAAGTGACGTCATCGCTCCCCGGCCACTCATGTAGCTGGAGGCCGCGTACCCGAAAGGAAGACCCGGTGAAGATGAAAGCCCTCTCAGCGGTGACAGCGTGGGCGCTGGGGGGGCTTAGTTTTAAGGTAAGTTTCTCATAATGTGCTAGTATGAGATGCCTTTGCCTTGCAGGATTATTATATTTTTTTCAGCAACTGCGGTGTACTATGCACTGCACAGAACTGCATGTGAATCTCTTGCAGTTGCTAGTGTAAAAGGGCCCTTACTGTGGTTCTCTGCTGGGGCTACCTTTGTCCTAATCAATTGACTGATACTTTGTTTGCTGCTTTGGCAGATTGGTAACCTTATATATTTTATAGAGCTGGGTTCCCAAGGCCGTGGACCGGTGCTGGTCTGTGATGTACTTGCAGCTGGGCCGCGAAGGCTGCACTTATCGAGGTGCGGCAGGCGAGCAGAGAGATGACACCATCTCTCATAGTCCGCCCCGCATCACTACTGTTCTGCCCTTTCACTCTAGGATAGGACGGAGCACAGTAGCAACTGCGCATGTGCCGGTTTCCTTGCTCTGTAGGACGCTGCGAGGCTGCAAAAAAAGGGTGTGAGTGAGTAAGTTCTTCCACTGCAGAAAAAAAAAACTTTAAAAATTGGCCTTAAATTCATATGTTTTTGTGTATTTTTTGAGGTGGTAAAATCCGAATCCCCAGCCACTTGCTGGGGATTTGAATTTTCTAAATACTTTTCTTCTATTCTCTTAAAGCTGTGATTTTTACCTACAGGTATGCCTATAATAAGGCTTACCTGTAGGTAAAATTAATATCTCCTAAACCTGCATGGTTTAGGAGATATTCACCTTGCATACAGCCTCTGACATCAGTGGCGCATGCACTCTGAAGGTCTGGCGTATCGTGCCGGAACTTCAGAACTCCTTGCCGGAACAGAGGGCTCTTGCGTGCATGCCGCGCGTGGTAGTGACGTCATCGTGGTTTCGGCCACACACATCGCCGGAGCCAGCGAACACAAAAGAAACGCCAGGGGAACCCTCAGCGGGGACCGGCGCCCCTGCGGGGGCTTCATTCTAAGGTAAGTATTTCATAATGTGCTAATATGCGATGCATACTAGAACATTATACTATTGTCTGGCAGTTTTTTTTCAATCAGAGAGCCAGAACGGCCATCTGCCTGTGTAAACAAGGCAGATCACTGTTCTGTGAGTAAAGAAGGCATTGATCCTATGTCTCTGCAAAGGAGGAACACGGATCAATGATTTCCCCTAGTAAAAGCCCCTCCCACACAGTGAAAAACACTAGTTAGGCACACAGTTAACCTTTTGATTGCCCTAGATGTTATCCCCTTCCCAGCCAGTGTCATTAGTACAGTGACAGTGCATATTTGTGACACTGATCACTGTATTATTGTCAATGGTTCCCCAAAAAGTGTCAGTTAGTGTCCTGACTATCCGCCGCAATATCACAGTCCCGCTATAAGTCACTGATCGCTGCCATTACTAGTAAAAAAAATATAAATAAATAAATAAAAATACCCTTTAGTTTGTAGACACTATAACTTTTGTGCAAACAATTCGCTTATTGGGATTTTTTTTTACCAAAAACATGTAGCAGAATACATATTGGCCTAAATTGATGAAGAAATTTGATTTTTTATTTAAATATTGTTTTCAAAACATATTTTTTTTTTATAGCGCAAAAAATAAAAACCGCAGAGGTGATCAAATACCACTAAAAGAAAGCTCTATTTGTGGGAAAAAAAGGACGTCAATTTTGTTTGGGTACAGCGTCGCACGACCGTGTAATTGTCAGTTAAAGTAACGCAGTGCTGTATGGCCTGTATCGCAAAAATAGGCCTGGTCATGAAGGGGGGGGGGGGGTAAATCATCAAGTGGTTAAAATCCTTGTTGGGGTTTACCTTCGGCACGTGCCTCTGGAATGTACGGGGCAAACGCCTAGGCCCGCCTGTGCAGAACTTTGTGGTTTTCAGGCAAGTAATTGAAGGGCTGATATTGTATACACAGCATATACAAATTAACGTCTGTCATTTATCATGTACCTCATTGCTTTTGGCAATAATAACTGATTAGAGAAGTAGTTTTGGTCTTGTCCCAACATGTCAAGTAGTTTATACTCAAGTTAATCATCTGACGGAAATAAATGATAAAACAAATCCTCTTCTTTCTTGGTCTAGAACAGTGCAGTTCCCCCCACAGCCAATAGGTGGCGATCTATGCTAAAAGCAGATGAGACGGTGCACCGTTTTAGGAGGATTTCTAAGTCTTTGATGTCCAAATCCAAAAAACAGAAATGTTAATATTTAGCATTTTAGCAATCATAGATATTTTGGCTGCGATCATTTTCTTTTTATTAGACTCTTTTTCCTTTAAAGCGGACCTTCAGTAATTTTTTCCATCTATTAAACCTTCTGCCCTTGTTGATTTTTTAACTTTGAATAGTAAAACATTTTTTTTCCTGCCAGTAAATACCTTATACAGCCCACTTCCTGTTTCTTGTCTGGTCATTAGCCTAGGCTTATGACATCATGCACAGCTCTCTCTCTCACTCTCGAAGGGAGGGGGGATGAGTCAGAAGAGGACCAATGAGAGCTGCAGAGCGGGAGGTGTGTCTCTGCGTGTCTGTGTAAATCCAGGAAGTGAACAGGAAGCAGCTTCAGCTGCCCACAGTTAAAATAGTTGCAGCCAGACTCAGTGGAGGGAGATTTCTGCGGCATATTTGGCAAGTACACAATCACAGTATATATAAAATAATATGCAATGTGGTTGGAGGGAAGCTTCAGAATGGCAAAGATGTTTTTATTACGAATTATGTGAGCAGACTGCAGTTCCTCTTTAATTTCTTAGGGTGACAACACTTACTCAACATACTACAGTATATCTATGGAGGAGCAATGTTGTCACCTTGGGACAGAAAGTGTGTTAGGCTGGCTTGCACACACTATAAGAAAACCGGGCGAACAAACGTCGTCCGAGGAACGATCGCACAATTTTCTGACAGTATGTACACAACTTTCTACTGCTGATTCCGACCTTCCGAATGAAAATTTTTCCGAAGGGACAAACTCTAAAAATGTTCTCGTATAGGAACAGAACGAACAAATTTTTGTTTAACCCCTTGCCCTCCAGAAGATTCAACCCCCCTTCATGACCAGGCCATTTTTTGCGATACGGCATGGCGTTACTTGACAATTGCGGGGTCGTGCGACGCTGTACCCAAATAAAATTGACATCCTTTTTTTCCCACAAACAGAGCTTTCTTTTGGTGGTGTTTGATCACCTCTGCGGGTTTTATTTTTTGCGCTATATTTATATATAATTCTGAAAAAAAAAATTTTTTTTTACTTTCTGCTATAAAAACATATCCAATAAAAAAAAATTAAAAAATCGAATTTCTTTCTTTCCTTCATAAATTTAAGTCAATATGTATTCTGCTACATATTTCTGGTAAAAAAAAAAATCCCAATAAGCATATATTGATTGGTTTTTGCAAAAGTTATAGGGTCTATAAACTATGGGATAATTTTATGGAATTTTTTTTTTTTTTTTTTACTAGTGATACTGGCAATTAGCAACTTATAGCAGGACTGCAAAATTGCGGTGGAGAAATCGGACACCTAACTGACACTTTTTTGGAGACCAGTGACACCAATACAGTGATCAGTGCTAAAAATATGCTCTGTCACTGTACTAATGACACTGGCTGGGAAGGAGTTAACATCAGGGGCGATCAAAGGGTTAAATGTGTCCCTAGGGGGTGCTTTCTCTGTGGGAGGTGCTTGTACTGTGGGAAGGCAGAGATCCATGTTCCTGCTTAGCAGAAACACAGGATCACTACCTTCCCTTCTCACAGAATGGCAAATTGTTTACATAGGCAGATCACCGTTCTGCTTCTCTGGGGGACCAATCAGCGGGTCCCGTGGACATCGAGTCCGCTGGACCCTCTGACTCCCGCTGTGTCCAATCACAGCAGAAGTGAGGCGACGCACGTGAGCTCCCCAGACCTGGAAGTGCAAAATCACATACAGGTATGTATTTTTGCACAGGAGAGCCGCCTTACTGCCGTATATGTACTGTCTACGGTCGGCAAGCGGTAAAAGAAAAAAGCCCTTGTCGTACGATAATTTTCGTACATTATTTCTCTGACAATTGCGGTCCGACTTGCTGTGAAACATTGAGGAAATCTGTCCGATCGTTTGCCTGATTTTTTCATAGTGTGTACAAGGCTCCTCATCTCTGTAACATGGAGAGAAGGTGTTCTGTAGACCAGAGAGCTGGTGACAAGGTAACTGATAATAGCGCACCTTTAGGGTAGTTCTCGCTGGTGGCAGCCTGATAGGTCGCATCAAAGTCGGACCAACGTAGTGCAGGGACTACTTTGAAGTCGCTGCGACTTGAAGTCACACAGATCTGAATGGTACTCATTGGAAATCATGGGGTACGACTTGTCATGCAACTTTGCAGTCCCAAGTAGCAGGACAAGTTGCACAAGTGTGAAAGGGGCCTTAATTGACGGTGCTATATAAGTACCTGTAATAAATAAACAAGTATACTGATCAGGAGTTTTGACTGCACTGGCTGCAATTCAAAAACAATGTATTGTTTGTTCCTGTTTATTTTTGTGTATGGTCTGTATTAGAGATTGACTGAGTATTGCAGGCCGATATCAGCATTTCGGTATCGGTCACAAACTAGACCGATATTACCGATATTGGTCTCCGCGGGCCGTGGCCATCTTTTTGGGGCCCAGAAGCCTGCAGACCCAGTGCGCAGGGGCGTGCAGCACACAACGTCATTAAGCCTTCATGCACTGGGCCTAACGTTCTGAGTCTGACAGGCCTCCCTCGCCTCGACACGGACAGGCCAGCCTTGCAGCCAGCCACCCACCCACAGCAAGGTGCCAGGCCACTGAGGCCAGCCAGCCAGCAGCCACAGCAAATTGCCAGCCAGCAGCCACCCACCCACAACAAGGTGCCAGCCAGCAGCCACCCACCCACAGCAAGGTGCCAGCCACCCACCCACAGCAAGGTGCCAGCCACCCACCCACAGCAAGGTGCCAGCCAGCCAGCCAGCATCCACCCACCTACCCACAGCAAGGTGCCAGCAAGCAGCCACCCACCAACAGAAAGGTGAAAGCCAGGCCAGCCAGCATCCACCCACCCACAGCAAGGGGCCAGCCAGCAGCCACACACCCACCCACAGCAAGGTGCCAGCCAGGCCAGCCAGCACCCACCCACAGCAAGGTGCCAGCCAGCAGCCACCATCTCTTGTATCATGTCTGCATACTCTCTGACCATCTCTTGTATCATGTCCACACAGTCTATGACCATCTCTTGTATCATGCCCACACAGTCTCTGACCATCTCTTGTATCATGTCACAACATTCTTTTGGAATCTCAACTGGAACGTCAGATTCTGGTGGCGTCTCAACAGGAACGTCACATTGTGTTTGACTTTCATTGTGAGGAGATTCAACGGGAAAGTCACATTGTGCTGGAGTCTCAACAGGAATGTCACATTCTGCTGGATTATCAATGGGAACGTCACATTTTGGTGGAGTCTCAAGGTGGACATCACATTTTGGTTGGCCCTCAATGCAGGTGTCACATTCAGTCTAACACACTGGGGCAAGCCTGCTGCATGTGTTGTGTCTGCAGTAAATACCGCCTTCATCTGCAATAAAAAAATAATCAGATTTAGCACAGTCACCTAAATTTCATATATATTTTCTTTATACAACATCAAATTATAAAGAGAAAAATTCAAAACTGCAGTCCCAGGGACAATAAATAAACCCGACATGACAGGGATGACTATTGTTGGCCTTTGTATAAAAATGTTGGTTGCCTGCCAGTTATGCCAACCCACAGAATTTTAGTGATTCGGTGAACTGGCAACAAGTATTTTAAGTGGTGTGATGATACACTTGCTGGGAGTGTGCTATCTGCAAGGAGGGAATCCCTGGTGCCCATGGATGCATATTTCTGAAGTGTGGGTGTTAAAGCCTGCCCTCTTTGCGCTGCACATATGAATACTTGGCAACTGTCTCGGATTTTCCGGGACAGCTACGCTTGTTTGTATGCTGTCCTGCCATGGCTCAGTTCCGACCTGTGTCCCAGGATTGGGAGGGGGGGTGGCGGTCTGCTCTACTGACACCAACCTCTGCTCTACTGACACCAACCTCTGCTCTACTGATGCCAACCACTGCTCTACTGACGCCAACCTCTGCTCTACTGATGCCAACCTCTGCTCTACTGATGCCAACCTCTGCTCTACTGATGCCAACCTCTGCTCTACGGATGCCAACCTCTGCTCTAGAGACGCCAACCTCTGCTCTAGGGACGCCAACCTCTGCTCTACTGACACCAACCTCTGCTCTACTGACACCATCCACTGCTCTAATGACGCCAACCTCTGCTCTACTGACACCAACCTCTGCTCTACGGATGGCAACCTCTGCTCTACGGACGGCAACCTCTGCTCTACGGACGGCAATCTCTGCTCTACGGACGGCAATCTCTGCTCTACGGACGCCAACCTCTGCTCTACGGACGCCAACCTCTGCTCTACGGACGCCAACCTCTGCTCTACGGACGCCAACCTCTGCTCTACTGATGCCAACCTCTGCTCTACGGACACCAACCTCTGCTTTACGGACAGCAACCTCTGCTCTACTGACACCAACCTCTGCTCTACTGACACCGTTCACTGCTCTGCTGATATACACGCATGTGTGTTTGTGCTCTGGGCTGCACACCCTAATGCAATAGGCTGCACACACCAATGGTCACTACTCTTTTCTCAAGGAACTTATAGAAACCTCTGGTGGGACCTCTGGGTTCCAGTTAGGCTGCAGAAGAGGAAAAGGGTTGTATATCATTGTATTCAGGGGCCTGGGGGTGTTTTCATAAATGTGAACCTTTCCTTTTTAAATCTTTAGGCCTCATTCCAAATACAGAAAATGAGTGTAATATGGAAAATATTGTCACAGGTTATATAGAGATATGGTGACCCACATGGGGTAGATGGTTTGAATAAGTGGAAGAGCATCTACTAGTAAACATCACCATATAAGTGCTGATAATAACTCTTGCCCTAGTTAACTCCGCCTCCTCTCTATCAGTATACTGAACAGGTCCTCCTACTCGGGGACGGGACAAGGGTTGGGCAATTAGGCAGCTGCCCTGGGTGCAGTGAAGCAAAGGGGCAAAAAATGGACGCAGAGTGGTACACCCATTCTACAGCATGTATTAACAGTGGAAAAAGAGGGTGCAATTCTGGATCCTTACCCTGGGCGCTAAACAAACCTGTCATGGTACTGCTCCTACTGCAAGCCTGACCTGGTGTGCAGGCGTCGCGCTCTGTGATCACTGAGTCCTTTGGTTCCGGGTCCTTTACTACGTGATCAGCTGTCAGCCAATGACAGCTGATCACATGATGTAAACAGAAGCCGGTAATGTTTTTTTTCTCCTCATGCTATCGTGCCCACCAGTGCTCCTAACCAGTGCCACCTACCAGTGCCCATCAGTACTGCTAACCAGTGCCCACCAGTGCCACCGATCAGTGCCAACAATCACTGCCCATCAGTGCCTCATCAGTGCCACTTATCAATGCTGCCCTATTAGTGCCGCCCATCAGTGCCCTTCAGTGATGCCTATCAGTGCCCATCAGTGCTGCCAATCACTGCCTATCAGTGCCTCATCATCAGTGCCACCTATCAGTGACTATAAGTGCCACCTCTCAGTGCCTTTCAGTGATGCCTATCACTGCCCATCAGTGCTACCCATCACCCAGTGGCGATTAAATACCCCCAAAAAAGGCTCTATTTGTGTAAAAAAAAATGATAAAAATGTCATATGGGTACAGTGTTGTATGACCACACATTTGTGATTTAAAGTGTGACAGCACTGAAAGCTGAAAATTGGCCTGGGCAGGAAGGGGGTATAACTGCCCAGTAAGCAAGTTGTTAAAGCGGACCTATCATCATAGCTGGGAACTTGCTGGAAATGAACGGGCAATACCGAAATTTAAGCCGCTGCTTTGAAGAGATCTGTTTGGCTCCTTGAACAAAAGTCGTCTTAAAAATCCACTCTTCTGGTGCAGTAGGCATAGGGGGTGCCAACGGGCCCACCCAGAGTTAGAATTTTGGCCAATTTAGTAGGGTGTCAACTGAAATTTGAGCAGTGTTTGGCCAACATAGGGCCTTATTTAGAGAGGGGAATTGGAGGACTTGGGGGCTGGAAATGGGCTGTAAATTATTTCACATGCACTGTAAGGCCTCGTACACACGACCGATTTTCTCGTCGTAAACAGTCAAGAAAAGTGCCGCGAGAGTTTTTTTGTCTAGAAAAACGTTCGTGTGTATGGTTTTACGACGAGAAACTTGACGAGAATCTCGACGAGAAAATAGAGAACCTGCTCTCTATTTTCTCGTCAGGATTCCAGATTTCCTCGTCGTGTTTCTCGTCGGCCTGTTTTGTGACGAGAAAATGGTTCGTGTGTATGCTTTTACGACTCTTCCAAAAGCGCGCATGCTCACAAGCAACTATGAGACGGGAGCGCATCTTCTGGTAAAACAAGCCTTCATAATGGAGAGAGCACATTCGTCACGCTCATAAATATTTCATCGTTTAAATGTTCTGCATTGAATTCTTCGTTAGAATGTTACATTAATCAAAACGAGAGACCTTCTTTTGCTGCTGATATTCACACAGAGTTCTGCCTTATTTTTAACCTTTTTCATGCTGCTCTTTATAAGATTTATGTGTATTATATCGTGCAAGTTTTTAGGAATAATTTAAATGGTTAGATTTTTCAAAATGATGTTAATTATAATTTCTCAATGTTTTGATAGCGATCTCACATTTAATTTTCTAATCTATATTTTTAAAATTTCACACCATGTTTTTGAGCTAATCAGATTTAGTTATTCTTTTGGGGGGGTGATATCTGTGCCTTTTATTGTCAGTCAAATGTATCTGCTTACTCCAAAGCTTTTTTTTTTATATTTAAAAATACACATAGTCAAGTATGAACTTAAACAAAAAACACATTTATTCATGTTTATAAATTAAATAAAGAGAAGGCAGCGCTGGAGAAGCTGCTGCCATTTGTGCATCCCAGGGACCCCAGAGCACACACCAACCCTGTGTGGACACTAAAATTGGGAGCTTGAGAAGGCCCACATTTCAGAACACAATCTGATGCTGGCCTCCCAGAGGTCAGGAACAGCAGCAGGTGAGATATATGTCCCAAGTGTGTGGTACTACAACAGGCTGCCTTCTGTCCGACCAGTGCGACCACAATGAAGCAAGGCCATCACTTCCTCTTCTTCCTGGCAACCTTCCCTGCAGCCTTTCCTGAAGCCTTTCCTGAAGCCTTTCCTGCAGCCTTTCCTGCAGCCTTCCTTCTTCGTTTAGCTGGAGGCTGGCCCACTGGAGGGGTACTCCTGTCAGGAGGAGGAGGTGGAGGTGTAGCAGAAGGGGGTGGGGCAGAAGAAGAAGGTGGAGGTGTAGCAGAAGGGGGTGGGGCAGAAGGTGGAGGTGTAGCAGAAGGGGGTGGGGCAGAAGGTGGAGGTGTAGCAGAAGGGGGTGGGGCAGAAGGTGGAGGTGTAGCAGAAGGGGGTGGGGCAGAAGGTGGAGGTGTAGCAGAAGGGGGTGGGGCAGAAGGTGGAGGTGTAGCAGAAGGGAGTGGGGCAGAAGGTGGAGGGGTAGCAGAAGGGGGTGGGGCAGAAGAGGAAGGTGGAGGTTGAGGTTGGGTCAGTTGGGCCACCTCACATATGGCGGTATTGGGGGTAATTTGCTCCATCACCCCCTTGTTGAGCAAGGTGATGAGCAGGGGTTCGCATAGGAGGCGTTGCTCCATGCTCATCACCTTGAACTTAGCCTCCACTAGGCCGGCAATGGCCTCTTCAGGGGATGTGGGCTCCTTGAGGGTGGCATGGGCCTCTTTAATAAGGGCCATTGCTGCGTCACTGGTGGTCCTGTCCCTCCTGCCTCTTTTGTGAAGCCTGATGGGAGGCACCTGGGATCTGGTGCTTCTCCTTTGCCCTGCCACCTCCTGTCTGCCACTGGGCCCTGCCACCTCCTGGCTGCCACTGGGCCCTGCCACCTCCTGGCTGGTACTGGGCCCTGCCACCTCCTGGCTGCCACTGGGCCCTGCCACCTCCTGGCTGGTACTGGGCCCTGCCACCTCCTGGCTGCCACTGGGCCCTTCCTCCTCCTGCCTGACAGTTTCCAGACCCTCCTCCTGGCTGATTTCATCCTGTGTATGAAAAAGAAACATAGTTTAATATGTTGGTTTAATCTTTGCCTCAAACTTTGTAATCCTGATGGAAGCAATTAGAATGTAAATGCATAAATCCTTGCTTTAAATTTACCACTACATCAGCTTGACTATTTACCACACAATTAAGTGCAGAATAATGTCTACAGATCATGATTTCACTTGTGGAATACAAAATAATGTATGTTTCTCATCCTGACATATTTGGGAAACATTAATTTTATCCCACTACATTTTCAGTTAATACTATACCTGGCTCCAGATGGACAAATCAGGATCATCCAGGATGGCTGCCTCCTCTTGCTCCAGAGAAGGCTCAGGTTGGCTGCAGGGAAGTCTGGGGGGAAGAGTGGAGAGTGATGGCCTTGGCTCAATGTGGTCATCCAGGAAGGACATCCTGCTGTAGTACCACAAAACCGGGACATAAACATCATCTGCTGCTGCTCCTGACCTCTGAGAAGCCAGCACCTTAGAGCGTTCAGTCCTGTAGGTACCTCTCAAGCTCCCAATTTTAGTGTCCACTTGTTTTGCTGTGGCTGTGGGCACCTTGGTATGCACAAATGGGAGCAGCTTCTCCAGCGCTGCTTTTCTCACCCCTTTTTTTTTATGGATGGGGTTTTTGGTCTCCCACAGAGCCGGCAGCTCCCTTACCCGGTCAATAAATTCCGCCAGGAACTCTTTGTCGCTAATAAAGACATTCATATTGTATCTGCAAGTAAAATAATTTATATTTAAATAATGTGAGGCAAACAGTCTAACCTCCTTCACATCCTAGTCACCATATATATTCTCCACCAATCTCAAGACAGTATAGGCCCACAATTTTTACAAGTCTCACAAAATCACATACCTTCGTTCGCACGTCCGTCACTTGAACTCCTCTCTCCGCACACCGAACGTACTATAGTCACATGTGTGTTTGCTATATACACACCACGCATGCGTCCAAATTCGAACACGTCGCTCCGCACACGTCGCCCGCCCATGACGTTCTAACTAACATCTTTTCCCCGCCCCTTCTCTTTCGGCGCGCAGACAGATATGGCGGAGTTACAGCAGGTGTCTGATAATTCCGCAACTAGCGAGGAGACAAGCCCGGAGACCGAGGACACGTCACGATCAAGGAGGAGATTCAAGGCATCGAATATGTCTTTGGCGGAGATGGCGGAGATGGTGGACATCTTGGTCAAGGCTGATTATGATGCCAAGCATGGGCCGTATAGCAAACCAAATAGAAGGAAGGCCAAAATCCTCACTAAAGTTGTGAAGAGTCTGAGGGCGAAGTTCGGGGTGAAACGCTCAAATGAGCAGCTCAGAAAGAGGTGGTCAGACCTCAAACTGAGGGAGCCAGACCAGTTGAGGAGCATAAAGAGGATGCTCGCTAAAAGTAAGTAAAATGACGACCTTTCTGCTATTAATCTTTTTAGAAACTGACCTTTTTTTTTTTTTTTTCATATTGGACTCCCTTCCAAAATGTAATATTTTGAACTAGGTTGGGCACAGTAATCGTTCGTTACGTTACCGACACTTCGTTCGGCCACTATCCGCGGTTTTGGCTTATTTAAGACCCCCAAAAGTAATTAGACATCTGCCATTTTTGATCAAGTATTGTGGCTAATTTTTAAGTCTAGATGATGTGTTTGTAAGGAGAATGAAATGCAAACTTTAATCAGTGTAAAGGAGAGGACACTCAGCAGCTGCTTCCACATCTGTACTTTGGAGCACTATAGTGTGGGCCACCAGACCCGCCTTTTTTGGGTGTCCCACACAGGTGCATCAGAGTTTATTTGTGGTGCCTCCATGTCCAAAAAATTACATCCAAATGTGAATACTAAACATATTTGGGGTCATAAATAATGCATTTTTCTTTAAATTCCGCACAAACACACACTTGTACCCCACTTCCAAACAATTTAGCCTGTTTTAAGTTTAAAAATGAGATTTTTACAGTGTGATAAATAGACCTTTGGTTTTATTCTCATAGGGGAGAGAAGACTGGGAGGAGGACACTCCAGGGAGCACATGCACCCCACAACTTCCAAGCAACCCCAAACTCCCAAAGATCCACAACCGAAAGATGTGCAGGAAGTTGAGGTGGAGGAAGGAGAAGTGCAGGAAGGAGAGGTGGATGACGTTGTGGATCTGGTCACCACAACAGGTCAGTATCTGACACCACAGCTTAAGGTAAGCGAGGTAGGCCTGCAGAGTTTTATTAATTTTTTTTTATGGTTTTTAGGGGATGGAAATGTTGTGAAGGATAGCACACCGTTCTCTGCTGACAGTGCCCTCCGCCTCATCCAGCAAGTGATGGAATGTAGCACGGAACTGGACCTAATTAAACAAAGAATCCATGTGATGGAACAAACATTTAAAGACATTCTCGATGTTTTGGGGAGAATTCAATAAGCCATCCAAACACATTTGTTTTTACATGTTTGTTTTTATATTTTTACTAATTTTTTGAGTAACAAAGCAGCCAAAAATTGAATATGCACACAGTGTGTGAACATGTGCTATCTGCCATCAGGGGATATCCATGTACGTCTTTTGTGGGTGCAACCCCTTCCTCGTATCAAAAGTCGGTGAACTGAGGAAGGGGATGCACCCCCAAAACACGTCCATTGATCACCCCTGATGGCAGATAGCACATGTTGACAATAGGGATCAGGATTGTAAACTTCCTATTTGCAAAAAATTAAAAATGTGTGCATATTGAATTTTTGGCTGGGCAAGGGGTGGCAGGACCCCATATTAGGACGGGCACATAGAGACATAGTTTGTGTAACTGAATGTCTCAGATTGCTCAGAGGTATCCAATGTTGTCATTTTAGAAATGCAAGTGGTATTTTTGTATTTTCATAAGCCAAAATTTGCCGGGTTGTGGCCAGGCCAACCCCAAAGTAAAAAAAAAAAAAAAAGTGCAGAGAGTAAAATATTTGACCACAAACAACGTGTAGCTTCTTTTTATAATACTCTCTAAGCTTATTTGGTTCTTTTGTAAGGTAACATAGTGAAATTGGTTGTTATTTACTAAAGTAAAATACACTTGCCACTACAAATGCACAAAGACAAACTAGGAGACAGGAAAGAACAAATAATTAAAGGTTTAAACAAGATTTTTATTGGGATACTTAGACATAGGCTGGCATAGGAATTGCCCCCCTACCCGTGAAATACTCCATGTATTTGTCCAGAACCACACGGGCATTTTGGGGGGGCAAGCCAAGACGGGCAGATTCCAGGCCCGGAAGGGGATTTGCAGGGGAAAGTCCAGCCTCTGGCAAAACTGAGGCCATATACGAATTAGATTTTTGGCTCAGAAAGTTGTGTAGCACACAGCAGCATAACACTACATAGTTTATTTTGTAGTCCGCCAAGTGGATGGAAGTCATAAAAAGGCGGAACCGGCTGGCCATTATGCCGAAGGCATTTTCAACGACTCTTCGGGCCCTGGCCAGCCGGTAATTGAACACACTCTTCTCTGGGGTCAGGGTCCTCTGTGGAAATGGCCTCATAAGATGCCGTCCGAGTCCGAAGGCTTCATCAGCCAAGAAAACAAAGGGGAGTCCTTCAATATTCCCTGCATCCGGTGGCAATGCAAGGTCGTCACTCTGGAGACGGAGGGCAAACTCCGTCTGGATGAAGGATCCCCCATCGGACATCTGGCCATTCTTCCCTACATCAACATAGAGGAATTCATACCGTGCTGACACCACCGCCATCAGCACAATGCTATGAAACCCCTTGTAGTTGTAGTAGTAGGACCCAGAACGGGGTGGCGGCACGATGCGGACGTGCTTCCCGTCTATGGCACCACCGCAGTTGGGGAAGTCCCACCGCGTGGCAAACTCCGATGCCACAGTCTGCCATTCCTGTGGCGTGGAAGGAAGCTGTGGAGTGAAACAAGATGAAATAATATTAGAAAAACAAAGGCATACATTACAAGCAAATTCTAAACCAAAAAATTAGAGACCAACATCAATCTAATTATACGTTTATTAAGGTGTGTAAAAAAAGTATAATGGAAGGCTCATTTATCATATTCATCACCACCTCTGATGGGCCATTACTAAATTATTTTGGGGGGGGGGAGATGTGTTTGGCCACAGGATAGCATTGCAGTGGCGGTGCGTCCAGAGTGGGCGCTGGAGCACTGTCCCCTCTCTCCTGTGCCCATCACTCAGAACAATACATAGGTTCATGCGTTGCATGAACCTATGTATTGTCTATGCCGCACACTATTCAGGTGGATGGCCTCTTGTAAAGCGACCGACATATGAATAATTGCGTCATTTAGGGGGTTAAAATTGCAGAGCAGAAACAGGTATTAAAAAAGTCTTGCAAATTACAACCTGAGGGATGTAATTGGCTTCCTCAAAGAAAAATCGGGGACGCAAGGAGGGGGCATTCCTTGTGTAAACACTGACAGGCTGCTCTGGCAATCATGTTCACCAAGTCTGTTTAATGGTAACATGATTGGCTGATGCAACATGAAGGGAAGGAGAAGACATCAAGGACAGAAGAAGGATGGCGCTGACCACAAGAAGGTAAGTGCAGGGCTGGGGGGAAACTGGCTGCATTAGAGGGGACTAAATGGCTGCATTGGAGGGGACAACTGGGTGCGTTTATTAGGCAACAGAGCAAAAAAGGAGGAAGTTTATTTCCGAAATTGGGGTTGGAACCCCCCAACATTTGGAGCAACAGGCGCCCCTGCTGGAAAAGTTAGTGAGGGGAAATATTTAGGGAGGATAAAAAAGGGGCAATCTAAAGCTTCCAACATGCATGGGGACAAAGGGGACATTCTCAGCATATTACAATCATGGTAATTAGGGAAGGATGAAAGAAATACAATACATTAGCATACATGTAATACATAAAATGTGATGTTAAGGGAGAAAACTTACCCTAATATAGTCCTCCTGCAGGACTTGTATAATAGCAGAACAGGTGTCTGGGATTATGAGGCCCAGAGCCTGGGGGGAGATGCCTGTGGTGAACTTCAAGTCCTGAAGACTTCTCCCTGTCGCCAGGTAACGCAACGTGGCGATGAGCCTCTGCTCAGCACTGATGGCTTCCCGCATAACGGTGTCCTTCCTGGTAATATAGGGGGACACCAAAGCCAACAGTTCCTGAAAAACGGGGTCAGACATCCTCAGAAAATTCCTGTAGTCCTCAGGATTATTCTCGACGATCTCCCGCAGCAGAGGCATGTGGCAGAATTGGTCCCGCTGGAGCAACCAATTCTTGGTCCATGAACTCCTCCTCACACCATTCATGGACTGGTCTTGGTCCAAAACAAGCAGACCAACACCAAGCGCACGCACAGCACGAACTCGACGACGAGAACGTCCAGGCGACATGGCTAGGAAACGGTCGTCTAATCAGAACGTACAGAACAGAACGCACTTTAGAACAGCAAGGCCTATGAATAACGAACTGAAATTCAGAAACGAACAGGCAATAACGCACTGTAAAACAGATACGACCTGCCTAGACGCCCTGAAAGTCAAGATACGAACCCACAAGCACAAACTGAACCGCAGAAAACGATCTGAAAAGTACGAAGACTGAAAAGCGCGAATCGTCTCTTCCCAAACTTTTACTTCACACGCGGTAACACGAGATCAGCAAAAGCAGCCCAAGGGGTGGCGCCAAGAAAAAAGATCTTCCCCTTTATAGTGCCGTCGTACGTGCTGGACGTGAGCGCAGAGAACCACGAGGAAATTGGAAAATGACAGTGTGTACGCATAGAAAGCTTGACGAGAAAATCGACAAGCTTAACAAGAATCTCGTCGAAAAAAACGACGTGTTTTTTACGACGAGAAAATCGGTCGTGTGTACGAGGCCTAAGCCTAAATAGCACTAAAAAGACTGCAGTTCCCCTTTAATGGAACCGCAGAGCATGAAAAACAGACGGTACAAGCACACCATTATTTCTCATGGTTCTGCTGAGCTTTGCACGCTGACAAGATTGTCATGTAGATGACAAAGTATTTTCCTGCAGATTGCTGCTATTGTTCTCTTTGTGTCAGAAATGTGCATTGTCTCTTATCCAGATGTATGCATGGCTTCCCCGAGGTCCTTTCAGCGTCCTTCTTTCTTCGTCTTGTTTGAGCATTTGTGCTTTTTTAATTCAATCACAGCCATAAGGCCACTGCACTGGTTTTGGGGATGAATGGAGGAGGTGGGGGAGTAGGGAGGGGAGTTGTGTAAGGAGGTGAATGGAGGTGGTGGGTGTGTAGGGGATGAATGAAGGAGGTGGGGGTGTAGAGGGTGAATGGAGTTGGTGGGTGTGTAGGGGGGGAAAGAAGGAGGAGGGGGTGTAGGGGGTGAATGGAGGTGGTGGGTGTGTAGGGGGGGAAAGGAGGAGGAGGGGGTGTAGGGGATGAATGAAGGTGGTGGTGGTGTAGGGTGATGAATGGAGGAGGAGGGGGTGTAGGGGATCAATGGAGGAGGTGGGGGTGTAGAGGATGAATAGAGGAGGTGGGGGGTGTGTAGGGGATGAATGGAGTTGGTGGGTGTGTAGGGTATGAATGGAGTTGGTGGGGGTGTAGGGGATGAATAGAGGAGGCGGGGGGTAGAGGATGAATGGAGGAGGTGGGGGTGTAGGGGATGAATGGAGGAGGAGGTGGGGGTGTAGGGGATAAATGGAGGAGGAGGTGGGGGGTGTAGGGGATAAATGGAGGAGGTGGGGGTGTAGGGGATGAATGGAGGAGGAGGTGGGGGTGTAGGGGATGAATGGGGGAGGAGGTGGGGGTGTAGGGGATGAATGGAGGAGAAGATGGGGGTGTAGGGGGATGAATATAGGAGGTGGGGGTGTAGGGGGGTGAATAGAGGAGGTGGGGGTGTAGAGGGTGTATAGAGGAGGTGGGGGGTGTAGGGAATGAATGGAGTTGGTGGGTGTATAGATGATGAATGGAGGAGGTGGGGGTGTAGGGGATAATTAGAGGAGGTGGGGGTGTAGGGGATGAATGGAGGAGGAGGTGGGGGTGCAGGGGATGAATGGGGGAGGAGGTGGGGGTGTAGGGGATGAATGGAGGAGGAGGTGGGGGTGTAGGGGATGAATGGGGGAGGAGGTGGGGGGTGTAGGGGATGAATGGAGGAGGAGGTGGGGGTGTAGGGGATAAATGGAGGGGGTGTAGGGGATGAATGGAGGAGGAGGGGGTGTAGGGGATAAATGGAGGAGGAGGTGGGGGTGTAGGGGATAAATGGAGGAGGGGGTGTAGGGGATGAATGGAGGAGGAGGAGGGGGTGTAGGGGATGAATGGAGGAGGAGGTGGGGTGTAGGAGGATGAATATAGGAGGTGGGGGTGTAGGGGGGGTGAATAGAGGAGGTGGGGGTGTACAGAGGAGGTGGGGGGTGTAGGGGATGAATGGAGTTGGTGGGTGTATAGATGATGAATGGAGGAGGTGGGGGTGTAGGGGATAATTAGAGGAGGTGGGGGTGTAGGGGATGAATGGAGGAGGAGGTGGGGGTGTAGGGGGATGAATATAGGAGGTGGGGGTGTAGGGGGGTGAATAGAGGAGGTGGGGGTATAGAGGGTGTATAGAGGAGGTGGGGGTGTAAGGGATGAATGGAGTTGGTGGGTGTATAGATGATGAATGGAGGAGGAGGGGGTGTAGGGGATGAATGGGGGAGGAGGTGGGGGTGTAGGGGATGAATGGGGGAGGAGGTGGGGGTGTAGGGGATGAATGGAGGAGGAGGTGGGGGTGTAGGGGATAATTAGAGGAGGTGGGGGTGTAGGGGATGAATGGAGGAGGAGGGGGTGTAGGGGATGAATGGGGAGGAGGGGGTGTAGGGGATGAATGGAGGAGGAGGTGGGGGTGTAGGGGATGAATGGAGGAGGAGGTGGGGTTGTAGGGGGGTGAATAGAGGAGGTGGGGGTGTAGGGGGGTGAATAGAGGAGGTGGGGGTGTAGAGGGTGTATAGAGGAGGTGGGGGGTTGTAGGGGATGAATGGAGTTGGTGGGTGTATAGATGATGAATGGAGGAGGTGGGGGTGTAGGGGATATATAGAGGAGGTGGGGGTGTAGGGGATGAATGGAGGAGGAGGTGGGGGTTTAGGGGATGAATGGAGGAGGAGGTGGGGGTGTAGGGGGGTGAATAGAGGAGATGGGGGTGTAGAGGGTGTATAGAGGAGGTGGGGGGTGTAGGGGATGAATGGAGTTGGTGGGTGTATAGATGATGAATGGAGGAGGTGGGGGTGTAGGGGATAATTAGAGGAGGTGGGGGTGTAGGGGATGAAGGGAGGAGGAGGTGGGGGTGTAGGGGATGAATGGAGGAGGAGGTGGGGGTGTAGGGGATGAATGGAGGAGGAGGTGGGGGTGTAGGGGGATGAATATAGGAGGTGGGGGTGTAGGGGGGTGACTAGAGAAGATGGGGGTGTAGAAGGTGTATAGAGGAGGTGGGGGGTGTAGGGGATGAATGGAGGAGGCGGGGGTGTAGGGGATAATTAGAGGAGGTGGGGGTGTAGGGGATAATTAGAGGAGGTGGGGGTGTAGGGGATAATTAGAGGAGGTGGGGGTGTAGGGGATAATTAGAGGAGGTGGGGGTGTAGGGGATGAATGGAGGAGGAGGGGGTGTAGGGGATGAATGGGGGAGGAGGGGGTGTAGGGGATGAATGGAGGAGGAGGTGGGGGTGTAGGGGGATGAATATAGGAGGTGGGGGTGTAGAGGGTGTATAGAGGAGGTGGGGGTGTAGGGGATGAATGGAGTTGGTGGGTGTATAGATGATGAATGGAGGAGGTGGGGGTGTAGGGGATAATTAGAGGAGGTGGGGGTGTAGGGGATGAATGGGGGATGAGGTGGGGGTGTAGGGGATGAATGGAGGAGGAGGTGGGGGTGTAGGAGATAATTAGAGGAGGTGGGGGTGTAGGGGATGAATGGAGGAGGAGGGAGTGTAGGGGATGAATGGGGGAGGAGGGGGTGTAGGGGATGAATGGAGGAGGAGGTGGGGGTGTAGGGGATGAATGGAGGAGGAGGTGGGGGTCTAGGGAGGTGAATAGAGGAGGTGGGGGTGTAGGGGATGAATGGAGGAGGAGGTGGGGGTGTAGGGGGGTGAATGGAGTTGGTGGGTGTATAGATGATGAATGGAGGAGGTGGGGGTGTAGGGGATAATTAGAGGAGGTGGGGATGAATGGGGGAGGAGGTGGGGGTGTAGGGGATAATTAGAGGAGGTGGGGGTGTAGGGGATGAATGGAGGAGGAGGGGGTGTAGGGGATGAATGGGGGAGGAGGGGGTGTAGGGGATGAATGGAGGAGGAGGTGGGGGTGTAGGGGATGAATGGAGGAGGAGGTGGGGGTGTAGGGGGGTGAATAGAGGAGGTGGGGGGTGTAGGGGATGAATGGAGGAGGAGGTGGGGGTGTAGGGGGTGAATAGAGGAGGTGGGGGTGTAGGGGGGTGAATAGAGGAGGTGGGGGTGTAGGGGGGTGAATAGAGGAGGTGGGGGGTGTAGGGGATGAATGGAGTTGGTGGGTGTATAGATGATGAATGGTGGAGGTGGGGGTGTAGGGGATGAATGGAGGAGGAGGTGGGGGTGTAGAGGGTGTATAGAGGAGGTGGGGGGTGTAGGGGATGAATGGAGTTGGTGGGTGTATAGATGATGAATGGAGGAGGTGGGGGTGTAGGGGATAATTAGAGGAGGTGGGGGTGTAGGGGATGAATGGAGGAGGAGGTGGGGGTGTAGGGGATGAATGGAGGAGGAGGTGGGGTGTAGGGGGATGAATATAGGAGGTGGGGGTGTAGGGGGGTGAATAGAGGAGATGGGGGTGTAGGGGGATGAATAGAGGAGGTGGGGGGTGTAAAGGATGAATGGAGTTGGTGGGTGTATAGATGATGAATGGAGGAGGCGGGGGTGTAGGAGATAATTAGAGGAGGTGGGGGTGTAGGGGATGAATGGAGGAGGAGGGGGTGTAGGGGATGAATGGGGGAGGAGGGGGTGTAGGGGATGAATGGAGGAGGAGGTGGGGGTGTAGGGGATGAATGGAGGAGGAGGTGGGGGTGTAGGGGATGAATGGAGGGGGTGTAGGGGATGAATGGGGGAGGAGGGGGTGTAGGGGATGAATGGAGGAGGAGGTGGGGGTGTAGGGGATGAATGGGGGAGGAGGTGGGGGGTGTAGGGGATAAATGGAGGAGGAGGGGGTGTAGGGGATAAATGGAGGAGGGGGTGTAGGGGATGAATGGAGAAGTAGGTGGGGGTGTAGGGGATGAATGGAGGAGGAGGTGGGGTTGTAGGGGGGTGAATAGAGGAGGTGGGGGTGTAGGGGGGTGAATAGAGGAGGTGGGGGTGTAGAGGGTGTATAGAGGAGGTGGGGGGTTGTAGGGGATGAATGGGGGAGGAGGTGGGGGGTGTAGGGGATGAATGGAGGAGGAGGGGGTGTAGGGGATAAATGGAGGAGGGGGTGTAGGGGATGAATGGAGAAGTAGGTGGGGGTGTAGGGGATGAATGGAGGAGGAGGTGGGGTTGTAGGGGGGTGAATAGAGGAGGTGGGGGTGTAGGGGGGTGAATAGAGGAGGTGGGGGTGTAGAGGGTGTATAGAGGAGGTGGGGGGTTGTAGGGGATGAATGGAGTTGGTGGGTGTATAGATGATGAATGGAGGAGGTGGGGGGTGTAGGGGGGAGGAGGTGGGGGTGTAGGGGATAATTAGAGGAGGTGGGGGTGTAGGGGATGAATGGAGGAGGAGGTGGGGGTTTAGGGGATGAATGGAGGAGGAGGTGGGGGTGTAGGGGGGTGAATAGAGGAGATGGGGGTGTAGAGGGTGTATAGAGGAGGTGGGGGGGTGTAGGGGATGAATGGAGTTGGTGGGTGTATAGATGATGAATGGAGGAGGTGGGGGTGTAGGGGATAATTAGAGGAGGTGGGGGTGTAGGGGATGAAGGGAGGAGGAGGTGGGGGTGTAGGGGATGAATGGAGGAGGAGGTGGGGGTGTAGGGGATGAATGGAGGAGGAGGTGGGGTTGTAGGGGGATGAATATAGGAGGTGGGGGTGTAGGGGGGTGACTAGAGAAGATGGGGATGTAGAAGGTGTATAGAGGAGGTGGGGGGTGTAGGGGATGAATGGAGGAGGCGGGGGTGTAGGGGATAATTAGAGGAGGTGGGGGTGTAGGGGATAATTAGAGGAGGTGGGGGTGTAGGGGATAATTAGAGGAGGTGGGGGTGTAGGGGATGAATGGAGGAGGAGGGGGTGTAGGGGATGAATGGGGGAGGAGGGGGTGTAGGGGATGAATGGAGGAGGAGGTGGGGGTGTAGGGGGATGAATATAGGAGGTGGGGGTGTAGAGGGTGTATAGAGGAGGTGGGGGTGTAGGGGATGAATGGAGTTGGTGGGTGTATAGATGATGAATGGAGGAGGTGGGGGTGTAGGGGATAATTAGAGGAGGTGGGGGTGTAGGGGATGAATGGGGGATGAGGTGGGGGTGTAGGGGATGAATGGAGGAGGAGGTGGGGGTGTAGGGGATAATTAGAGGAGGTGGGGGTGTAGGGGATGAATGGAGGAGGAGGGAGTGTAGGGGATGAATGGGGGAGGAGGGGGTGTAGGGGATGAATGGGGGAGGAGGGGGTGTAGGGGATGAATGGAGGAGGAGGTGGGGGTGTAGGGGATGAATGGAGGAGGAGGTGGGGGTGTAGGGAGGTGAATAGAGGAGGTGGGGGTGTAGGGGATGAATGGAGGAGGAGGTGGGGGTGTAGGGGGGTGAATGGAGTTGGTGGGTGTATAGATGATGAATGGAGGAGGTGGGGGTGTAGGGGATAATTAGAGGAGGTGGGGATGAATGGGGGAGGAGGTGGGGGTGTAGGGGATAATTAGAGGAGGTGGGGGTGTAGGGGATGAATGGAGGAGGAGGGGGTGTAGGGGATGAATGGGGGAGGAGGGGGTGTAGGGGATGAATGGAGGAGGAGGTGGGGGTGTAGGGGATGAATGGAGGAGGAGGTGGGGGTGTAGGGGGGTGAATAGAGGAGGTGGGGGTGTAGGGGATGAATGGAGGAGGAGGTGGGGGTGTAGGGGGTGAATAGAGGAGGTGGGGGTGTAGGGGGGTGAATAGAGGAGGTGGGGGTGTAGGGGGGTGAATAGAGGAGGTGGGGGGTGTAGGGGATGAATGGAGTTGGTGGGTGTATAGATGATGAATGGTGGAGGTGGGGGTGTCGGGGATGAATGGAGGAGGAGGTGGGGGTGTAGAGGGTGTATAGAGGAGGTGGGGGGTGTAGGGGATGAATGGAGTTGGTGGGTGTATAGATGATGAATGGAGGAGGTGGGGGTGTAGGGGATAATTAGAGGAGGTGGGGGTGTAGGGGATGAATGGAGGAGGAGGTGGGGGTGTAGGGGATGAATGGAGGAGGAGGTGGGGTGTAGGGGGATGAATATAGGAGGTGGGGGTGTAGGGGGGTGAATAGAGGAGATGGGGGTGTAGGGGGATGAATAGAGGAGGTGGGGGGTGTAAAGGATGAATGGAGTTGGTGGGTGTATAGATGATGAATGGAGGAGGCGGGGGTGTAGGAGATAATTAGAGGAGGTGGGGGTGTAGGGGATGAATGGAGGAGGAGGGGGTGTAGGGGATGAATGGGGGAGGAGGGGGTGTAGGGGATGAATGGAGGAGGAGGTGGGGGTGTAGGGGATGAATGGAGGAGGAGGTGGGGGTGTAGGGGATGAATGGAGGGGGTGTAGGGGATGAATGGGGGAGGAGGGGGTGTAGGAGATGAATGGAGGAGGAGGTGGGGGTGTAGGGGATGAATGGGGGAGGAGGTGGGGGGTGTAGGGGATAAATGGAGGAGGAGGGGGTGTAGGGGATAAATGGAGGAGGGGGTGTAGGGGATGAATGGAGAAGTAGGTGGGGGTGTAGGGGATGAATGGAGGAGGAGGTGGGGTTGTAGGGGGGTGAATAGAGGAGGTGGGGGTGTAGGGGGGTGAATAGAGGAGGTGGGGGTGTAGAGGGTGTATAGAGGAGGTGGGGGGTTGTAGGGGATGAATGGGGGAGGAGGTGGGGGGTGTAGGGGATGAATGGAGAAGGAGGGGGTGTAGGGGATAAATGGAGGAGGGGGTGTAGGGGATGAATGGAGAAGTAGGTGGGGGTGTAGGGGATGAATGGAGGAGGAGGTGGGGTTGTAGGGGGGTGAATAGAGGAGGTGGGGGTGTAGGGGGGTGAATAGAGGAGGTGGGGGTGTAGAGGGTGTATAGAGGAGGTGGGGGGTTGTAGGGGATGAATGGAGTTGGTGGGTGTATAGATGATGAATGGAGGAGGTGGGGGTGTAGGGGGGAGGAGGTGGGGGTGTAGGGGATAATTAGAGGAGGTGGGGGTGTAGGGGATGAATGGAGGAGGAGGTGGGGGTTTAGGGGATGAATGGAGGAGGAGGTGGGGGTGTAGGGGGGTGAATAGAGGAGATGGGGGTGTAGAGGGTGTATAGAGGAGGTGGGGGGTGTAGGGGATGAATGGAGTTGGTGGGTGTATAGATGATGAATGGAGGAGGTGGGGGTGTAGGGGATAATTAGAGGAGGTGGGGGTGTAGGGGATGAAGGGAGGAGGAGGTGGGGGTGTAGGGGATGAATGGAGGAGGAGGTGGGGGTGTAGGGGATGAATGGAGGAGGAGGTGGGGGTGTAGGGGGATGAATATAGGAGGTGGGGGTGTAGGGGGGTGACTAGAGAAGATGGGGGTGTAGAAGGTATATAGAGGAGGTGGGGGGTGTAGGGGATGAATGGAGGAGGCGGGGGTGTAGGGGATAATTAGAGGAGGTGGGGGTGTAGGGGATAATTAGAGGAGGTGGGGGTGTAGGGGATAATTAGAGGAGGTGGGGGTGTAGGGGATAATTAGAGGAGGTGGGGGTGTAGGGGATGAATGGAGGAGGAGGGGGGTGTAGGGGATGAATGGGGGAGGAGGGGGTGTAGGGGATGAATGGAGGAGGAGGTGGGGGTGTAGGGGGATGAATAGAGGAGGTGGGGGTGTAGGGGGTGAATAGAGGAGGTGGGGGTGTAGAGGGTGTAGAGAGGAGGTGGGGGTGTAGGGGATGAATGGAGTTGGTGGGTGTATAGATGATGAATGGAGGAGGTGGGGGTGTAGGGGATAATTAGAGGAGGTGGGGGTGTAGGGGATGAATGGAGGAGGAGGTGGGGGTGTAGGGGGATGAATATAGGAGGTGGGGGTGTAGGGGGGTGAATAGAGGAGGTGGGGGTGTAGAGGGTGTATAGAGGAGGTGGGGGTGTAGGGGATGAATGGAGTTGGTGGGTGTATAGATGATGAATGGAGGAGGTGGGGGTGTAGGGGATAATTAGAGGAGGTGGGGGTGTAGGGGATGAATGGAGGAGGAGGGAGTGTAGGGGATGAATGGGGGAGGAGGGGGTGTAGGGGATGAATGGAGGAGGAGGTGGGGGTGTAGGGGATGAATGGAGGAGGAGGTGGGGGTGTAGGGAGGTGAATAGAGGAGGTGGGGGTGTAGGGGATGAATGGAGGAGGAGGTGGGGGTGTAGGGGGTGAATAGAGGAGGTGGGGGTGTAGGGGGGTGAATAGAGGAGGTGGGGGGTGTAGGGGATGAATGGAGTTGGTGGGTGTATAGATGATGAATGGAGGAGGTGGGGGTGTAGGGGATGAATGGAGGAGGAGGTGGGGGTGTAGAGGGTGTATAGAGGAGGTGGGGGGTGTAGGGGATGAATGGAGTTGGTGGGTGTATAGGTGATGAATGGAGGAGGTGGGGGTGTAGGGGATAATTAGAGGAGGTGGGGGTGTAGGGGATGAATGGAGGAGGAAGGTGGGGGTGTAGGGGATGAATGGAGGAGGAGGTGGGGTGTAGGGGGATGAATATAGGAGGTGGGGGTGTAGGGGGGTGAATAGAGGAGATGGGGGTTTAGGGGATGAATAGAGGAGGTGGGGGGTGTAGGGGATGAATGGAGTTGGTGGGTGTATAGATGATGAATGGAGGAGGCGGGGGTGTAGGAGATAATTAGAGGAGGTGGGGGTGTAGGGGATGAATGGAGGAGGAGGGGGTGTAGGGGATGAATGGGGGAGGAGGGGGTGTAGGGGATGAATGGAGGAGGAGGTGGGGGTGTAGGGGATGAATGGAGGTGGGGGTGTAGGGGATGAATGGAGGGGGTGTAGGGGATGAATGGGGGAGGAGGTGGGGGTGTAGGGGATGAATGGAGGAGGAGGTGGGGGTGTAGGGGATGAATGGGGGAGGAGGTGGGGGGTGTAGGGGATAAATGGAGGAGGGGGTGTAGGGGATGAATGGAGGAGGAGGGGGTGTAGGGGATAAATGGAGGAGGGGGGTGTAGGGGATGAATGGAGAAGGAGGTGGGGGTGTAGGGGATAAATGGAAGAGGGGGTGTAGGGGATGAATGGAGGAGGAGGTGTGGGTGTAGGGGATAAATGGAGGAGGGGGTGTAGGGGATGAATGGGGGAGGAGGTGGGGTGTAGGGGATGAATGGAGGAGGAGGTGGGGGTGTAGGGGATAGGATAAATGGAGGAGGGGGTGTAGGGGATGAATGGGGGAGGAGGTGGGGGTGTAGGGGATGAATGGAGGAGGAGGTGGGGGTGTAGGGGGATGAATATAGGAGGTGGGGGTGTAGGGGGTGAATAGAGGAGGTGGGGGTGTAGGGGATGAATGGAGTTGGTGGGTGTATAGATGATGAATGGAGGAGGTGGGGGTGTAGGGGATGAATGGGGGAGGAGGTGGGGTGTAGGGGATGAATGGAGGAGGAGGTGGGGGGTGTAGGGGATGAATGGGGGAGGAGGTGGGGGGTGTAGGGGATAAATGGAGGAGGGGGTGTAGGGGATGAATGGAGGAGGAGGGGGTGTAGGGGATAAATGGAGGAGGGGGTGTAGGGGATGAATGGAGAAGGAGGTGGGGGTGTAGGGGATAAATGGAGGAGGGGGTGTAGGGGATGAATGGGGGAGGAGGTGGGGGTGTAGGGGATAAATGGAAGAGGGGTGTAGGGGATGAATGAGGAGGAGGTGGGGGTGTAGGGGATAAATGGAGGAGGGGGTGTAGGGGATGAATGGGGGAGGAGGTGGGGGTGTAGGGGATGAATGGAGGAGGAGGTGGGGGTGTAGGGGATGAATGGAGGAGGAGGTGGGGGTGTAGGGGATAAATGGAGGAGGGGGTGTAGGGGATGAATGGGGGAGGAGGTGGGGGTGTAGGGGATGAATGGAGGAGGAGGTGGGGGTGTAGGGGATGAATGGAGGAGGAGGTGGGGGTGTAGGGGATAAATGGAGGAGGGGGTGTAGGGGATGAATGGGGGAGGAGGTGGGGGTGTAGGGGATGAATGGAGGAGGAGGTGGGGGTGTAGGGGATAATGGAGGAGGGGGTGTAGGGGATGAATGGGGGAGGAGGTGGGGGTGTAGGGGATGAATGGAGGAGGAGGTGGGGGTGTAGGGGGATGAATATACGAGGTGGGGGTGTAGGGGGTGAATAGAGGAGGTGGGGGTGTAGGGGATGAATGGAGTTGGTGGGTGTATAGATGATGAATGGAGGAGGTGGGGGTGTAGGGGATGAATGGGGGAGGAGGTGGGGGTGTAGGGGATGAATGGAGGAGGAGGTGGGGTGTAGGGGATAAATGGAGGAGGGGGTGTAGGGGATGAATGGGGGAGGAGGTGGGGGTGTAGGGGATGAATGGAGGAGGAGGTGGGGGTGTAGGGGGTGAATAGAGGAGGTGGGGGTGTAGGGGATGAATGGAGTTGGTGGGTGTATAGATGATGAATGGAGGAGGTGGGGGTGTAGGGGATGAATGGGGGAGGAGGTGGGGGTGTAGGGGATGAATGGAGGAGGAGGTGGGGGTGTAGGGGAT
The DNA here is from genome assembly GCA_029206835.1 of Rana muscosa. Classification (NCBI taxonomy): domain Eukaryota; kingdom Metazoa; phylum Chordata; class Amphibia; order Anura; family Ranidae; genus Rana; species Rana muscosa. The sequence continues at coordinate 301,081,578 of CM055128.1, forward strand.
AAATGGAGGAGGGGGTGTAGGGGATGAATGGGGGAGGAGGTGGGGGTGTAGGGGATGAATGGAGGAGGAGGTGGGGGTGTAGGGGGATGAATATAGGAGGTGGGGGTGTAGGGGGTGAATATAGGAGGTGGGGGTGTAGGGGATGAATGGAGTTGGTGGGTGTATAGATGATGAATGGAGGAGGTGGGGGTGTAGGGGATGAATGGGGGAGGAGGTGGGGGTGTAGGGGATGAATGGAGGAGGAGGTGGGGGTGTAGGGGATAAATGGAGGAGGGGGTGTAGGGGATGAATGGGGGAGGAGGTGGGGGTGTAGGGAATGAATGGAGGAGGAGTGGGGGTGTAGGGGATGAATGGAGGAGGAGGTGGGGTTGTAGGGGGATGAATATAGGAGGTGGGGGTGTAGGGGGTGAATAGAGGAGGTGGGGGTGTAGGGGATAATGGAGTTGGTGGGTGTATAGATGATGAATGGAGGAGGTGGGGGTGTAGGGGATGAATGGAGGAGGAGGTGGGGGTGTAGGGGGATGAATATAGGAGGTGGGGGTGTAGGGGGTGAATGGAGTTGGTGGGTGTATAGATGATGAATGGAGGAGGTGGGGGTGTAGGGGATGAATGGAGGAGGAGGTGGGGGTGTCGTTTTGAGTGTCATGGCAAAGGCTGTGTATGTACATGTGATTTTTTTGGTTTTTATTTTTAATAAATTTGCAAAGATTTCAAACAAACTTCTTTCAAGGTTCACTAGAGACAAGACAAGATTGTCCTATGTCAGCGATGGCGACCCTCCATACCCCAGAGGATTTGGAACTACATTTCCCATGATGCTCCTGTACTCTGCAGTGTAGCTGAGCATCATGGGAAATGTAGTTCCGAAACATATGGGATGCCGAGGTTCTGGCCTAAGGCATCAGACAGGAAGTTGTCCAGTATCTCAGATGGCACAGTGAAAAGAGCCACAGTCAGACACCGCAGAGGGCGCAGATCCAATCCAGACACTGACAGGGCCACAAGTGTTATAATAAACCAGTAAAGGTTATCAATCATTATAAATAATCAGTAGGTAAAGCCAACACATTTCAGGGGATCCCAGCTCCCCATTTGTCAAGGTGTAAATGCTGGTGGTGATGGAGGAAGATATTGGACAATGAAGGTAGAGGATGAAGAATTAGTATAATGACCATACATGTAAGACCAGCCCCTCCCAATCCTTCATCTTCTTCTCACACTGTCCAATATCTTCCTCCATCACCACCAGCATTCAAATCATCTCCGTAAACTTGTTGGCTTTACCTGCTGATCTTTTATCAAGATGAATAAGTCTATACTTGGCTTATTATAAACTTATGGCGTGACATCCTTTTTATTTTTCTTATGTAAGAAGAACCAAGGAACCATCAGGTCAGTGGGGTGGGCTTTAAAGGGGCTCCTTCTCTTTGAGCTGAAAGGGCACCTTTTACCCGTGAATGTGCCTAATTATAACACATGAAGAATTGATATTCAGATTCTTGCATAAGCTGAGTCCTGAGTTTTCTTCTGCATGGAGTCCCATAGATTGTGTCTCCTCCTCTTACCCGTATGCCCAGCATAAGCCTCTCCGTTGTCCACACAAAGCTGAAATCTCCTGATCTCTCCAGCACTAGACGTCCTATATAAGAGGATTGGGTTTTTTTCGGCCTTCGTTCCAGTTTGCTTCAAAGTCTGTCTGAGCCGGGTATGGTGAGGTGGTGTTATCATGCCTTTATAAAAAAATATATCTTCTATTAAAACGATACTGTGATAGGAAAATGTATTTATTTGTACTTACTACATTTGGCAAGCATGAGCAGCCACTGAAAGGATGGAAGTAACGGTCACCTATACAGCTCATTGTCTACAGCAGGGGGTCTCCAAACTGCGGCCCGAGGGCCAGATGTGGCCCTTTCCTAGCCTTTATCCGGCCCTTGGGACACTATTCCTCCCACTGACACCAACAATAGGGCACTATGTCTTCCACCACTACCAATCATGGGATACTATTCCTCCTACTAATAGGGGCATTACTCCTCCTCCTCCTCCTCCTATTGACCACCAACCCTGGGGCCATATTTATTGTCACTAATGCTGGACCTGGGACATTTTCTGGCCACAATCCGGCCCTCTTAAAGTGGTTGTAAACCCCACTATGTTTTTTTTTAAACAACCTGCTAAACAAAGACATAATGAGCTAGTAATGCATAGCATACTAGCTCATTATGAATCACTTACCTGAGATCGAAGCCCCCGCAGCGGTGCTCGGACACCTCCGTCACCGATGCCATCTTGCCCCCCTCTGCCTTCCGTGTATCGCTGCTCCGGCGCTGTTATTGGCCCAGGAGCGGCGATGACGTCACACGCATGCGCGCTTGGGCCGGCTAACTCCATTCAGAAATCCGGCTACTAAGCCGGCCCGCTAGTGCACATGCGCGTGACGTCAACGGCGCCGGTTTTAAATGCAAATATCTCCTTAACCGTGTAGGTTAAGGAGATATTTCATGCACCTACAGGTAAGCCTTAATCTAGGCTTACCTGTAGGTGCATGTTGTCAAAGTGGGTTTACAACCACTTTAAAGTCTGAAGGGCAATAAACTGGCCCTTTGTTTTAAAAGTTTGGAGACCCCTGGTCTACAGATACAGCCTCAGAAATCTCCGGGCTGCAGCCACTTCCTGTCTACATGCACTCGTCTCCAGCAATGGCCTCATGACATTTCTCAGGCTGGGTTCCCTAAGGCCTCATGCATACTGGACGTTTTTGAACGTTTTTACAGCAGCTGTTTTTGGCTGTAAGATGTTTTTTTTCTACAGTCATTAACCACTTCAGCCCCGGACCATTTTGCTGGCCAAAGACCAGAGCACTTTTTGCGATTCGGCACTGCGTCGCTTTAACTGACAATTGCGCGGTCGTGCGACGCGGCTCCCAAACAAAATTGACGTCTTTTTTTCCCCACAAATAGAGCTTTCTTTTGGTGGTATTTGATCACCTCTGCGGTTTTTATTTTTTGCGCTATAGACAAAAATAGAGCGTCAATTTTGAAAAAATGCTATATTTTTAACTTTTTGCTATAATAAATATCCCCCAAAAATATATAAAAAAACTAAATTTTTCCACAGTTTAGGCGATACATATTTTTCTACATATTTTTGGTAAAAAAAAATCGCAATAAGTGTATATTTATTGGTTTGAGCAAAAGTTATAGCATCTACAAAGTAGGGGATAGTTTTATGGCATTTTTTTTTTTTTTTACTAGTAATGGCGGCGATCTGCGATTTTTATCGTGACTGCAACTTTATGGCGGACACATCGGACACTTTTGACGCATTTTTAGGACCATTGTCATTTTTACAGCGAGCACTGATTACTGTGAAAATTACACTGGCAGTGAAGGGGTTAACCACTAGGTGGCGCTGAAGGGGTTAAGTGTGACCTAGGGAGTGATTCTTACTGTTAGGGGGGCGTAGCTACGAGTGACACATCACTGATCGCTGCTCCCGATGAGAGGAACAGACGATCAGTGACAGTGTCACTAGACAGGACGGGGAGATGATTGTTTACACTTGCCTCTCCCCGTTCTGCAGCTCTGTGACCCAATCGCGGAACACCGGCGGACATCGAGTCCACGGGTCCTGCGGGCACGGTCACAGAGCCCGCAGAAGGGAATTTCAAAGTGATGTATATATACAGTACTTTGCCCAGCTGTGCCATTCTGCCGACGTATATGTATAGGAGCCGGTCCTTAACCGGTTAAACTCTCCATCATGTTATCCTATGTGTCCATGAACACATAGGCTGTTATCAGCCGTTTTGGGCAGTGGCATTTTTGAGCAGTAAAAAAAACAAAAAAAAACGAGTGGGTTCTGAGAGATGTTTTTCAGCTGTAAAAATGCTCTAACACTGATAAACGTCGATAAATGCTAAAAAACGCTGCTCAGCAGCGTTTTTTGGACGTTTTTGATCCATTGGAAAAAAAAAAACGCTAAAGAGGAAAAACGCAAAAGAACGATAATAAACGCTAAAAAAACGCTATTGCAAAAACGTTGAAAAACTCACTGCAAAACTACTGACGTCACCACGCTCCAGCTGACTGGATAGTACCGCGTCTATTTCGTTTGTAAAACTTGTTGCTTCTATGAACTTTTTAAAGATGTCAGTTACCCAGGATTATCAATAAAGGGTAGTACTATTAAAGAAACGACTGCACTTTGAAGTGTTCCTTTCCTCTCTTTCACCCGCTGTCTTATCCCGCTCTGTAAGTGATCTCATATACGCTGATACCAGGAAGGAGATTGTTCTCTGAATCCCCAGAAGGTCGGTGGATGATTGGGAACACCAGCTGGATCTGTCGTTTTGTTTCTGTTTGCCCGAGTGATCTTCATAGGATACTGAGCCCCTAAAGATCTCCGTGATAGAGATCCACCAGATGCGGCAAGCGGCTTATTCATTTATCCCTTCCTGAGCAAGATTTGAGCGGAATTTATACTTATCCCAGGTGTTTGGAACGTATGAAAAACATCTGATGTGGCTACTTTGATATGGACTATTGTTGTTTATCTCTTTCATTTCAGTGATTGAGCGTTTTGCATTGGACTTTGTTTCAGCACTTTTACACTATATATATATATATTTTTTTTTTTTTTGCACAGTGATTGCCTTTATTTTAGGTTGCGCATCTATTTTCACACATACATTTGTAGCTGTTTATTCCAGCCATATTTTATTTGCAGCACCTATCACTTTTTATCTCATTTTTTTATTCAGATATTTTGACATATCCCCTTTGAACTTTTTATGCCTTTGCACATTTTTGCACTTTTAGATTAGGGTTAGTGCGGATTTTCTACGTTTTATGTTTTTATAATGTTATTTTAACGTCCAGTGTGCATGAGGCCTTAGGCTCCATGCACACTGGAGCTCCTAAATGGCAGTTTTTTGGAGTTTGGCCATTTTTTTTAAAAGCCCAAAAAACTCCCCTCTATGTTATCCTATGTGTCCATGCACACATGGACGTTTTCGGACGTTTATCAGCAGTGGAGTTTATGGGCTGTTTTCTGAACGCCCTAAAATCGCGTTCAAGAGTCGTTTTTCTGACCGCAAAAAACACTCAAACGTCGATAAACGCTCAAAAACGTGGCTCACCAGCGTGTTTTAATGTTTCTGATCCATTGCTATTGCGAAAACGTTAAAAAACGTTGAAAGACTCACTGCAAAGCTACTGGCATTTTAATTACATTATTTTTACGTCCAGTGTGCATGATGCCTTAGTCTGCATAGGAAGCCTGAGCACAGGAGCGCAGAAACAGGAACCAGTCGCTCCTACTCTGTAACAGAAAGTGCCTGAACAAGGTCCTTTATGGTAGGATCAACAGTATTATTTTAAAGCGGTAGTAAAATCTCATAGACCCTAGTGGTCTCTTCCCTTATGTATCCCTCTCCCAGCCCATCAGCAATAATGTAACCTGAGGTGCACATGGGCAGCCCAGACCACATTTATGGCACTTTCTGTTTGCCATGGTGCAGTGACACCTACAGGCATGCATTGCTGGATGGTGGAGGTGAGTATTTTCAGGGGTTTAGTTCCACTTTAAAAAATATTAAAAACAATATTATCATATTAACCACTTCAGCCAGGGAAGGATTTGCCCCCCTTAATGACCAGGCCATTTTTTGCGATACGGCACTGCGTCGCTTTAACTGACAATTGCGCGGTCGTGCAACGCTGTACCCAAAAAAAATCCGTTTTTTTTTACCCACAAATAGAGCTTTCTTTTGGTGGTATTTGATCACCTCTGCGGTTTTTATTTTTTGCGCTATAAACAAAAAAAGACCAACAATTTAAAAAAAATAAAAACATTTTTTACTTTCTGCTATAATACATATCCAAAAAATATATATATAAATAAACTACTGTAATTTATTCAACAGTTTAGGCCAATATATATTCTTCTACATATTTTTGGTAAAAAAAAAAATCGCAATAGGCGTATATTGATTGGTTTGCACTAGTGGTGCAACGGATCGGTGACGATCCGTGATCCGAACGGGTCACCCCGTTCGGATCGGCACACACCGCGATCCGCGGCCTTGGCCTTAGGAAAGGCCGCGGCTTCGGCCTAGCTTCGGAGCCGCGGCCATCTTGGTACACCCGGCGGCGGCGGCGGCCGCCTTGTGCGTGCTGACGTCATCACCCCTCACCCTCGCTGCTCGTGGATCTGAACTGGCCGGCGGGAGAGTAAGGTCAGTGGGGGAGATGATTGTGGATATTACAGGGGGAGAAGATTTTGGATATTACAGGGGGAGAAGATTGTGGATATTGCAGGGGGAGAAGATTGTGGATATTGCAGGGGGAGAAGATTGTGGATATTGCAGGGGGAGAAGATTGTGGATATTACAGGGGGAGAAGATTGTGGATATTGCAGGGGGAGAAGATTGTGGATATTGCAGGGGGAGAAGATTGTGGATATTACAGGGGGGGGGGGGGGGAAGATTATGGATATTACAGTGAGGGGGAAATTACGTGGATATTAGTAATTTTTTTTTTTTTGCCGATCTGAAAATGATCCGATCCGTGACCCCTGATCAGAGGATCGTTCCGATCCGTGAGTTTTTTGATCCGTTGCACCCCTAGTTTGCACGTCTACAAACTACGGGATAGATTTAGGGACTTTTTTTTTTAATTATTGTTTTTACTGGTAATGGCAGCGATCTGCGATTTTTAGCGAGACTGCGACATTGCGGCGGACAAATCTGACCCCAAATGACACTTTTTGGGGACCAGTGACATTATTACATTGATCAGTGCTATAAAAATGCACTGATGAATGTAAAAATGACACTGGCAGGGAAGAGGTTAACACTAGGGGGCGATCAAGGGGTTAAGTGTGTTCCCTCACTGTGTGTTCTAACTGTAGGGGGGATGTGCTCACTGGGACATGACAGAGATCACTGTTCCTGATGACTGTCATGTAGGGTGACCACGTGTCCCGGATTGCCCGGGACAGTCCCGCATTTTGCAGGTCTATCCCGGGCACATTCATTCCAGGACAATACAGTGTCCCGGAATGAAACTGACACAGCCACCCCCCCGGGCCAATCTGATGCCCCCAAAAAAGGCCGCCACATCACTGCTTTACTCACTGACAGTACTTGCCCTGGCCGGGAATGCCTGGAGGAGCACAATCCCCGCCCCCTGCTTGTGATTGGAGAAATCATAAATCCCGCCTCTTGTGTCCAATCACTGTGCTGTGATTCGTTACAGCACAAGCTGATTTTTGGGAAGGGAGGGTGTCCCTGAATGGTAGTTTGGAAATGTGGTCACCCTACTGTCATGTCATCTGTCATGTGGCAGTCATCTGGGAATCGCCTTGTTCCTCACCGCTATCGCAGGTCGCCGGCACACATAGAGTCCGCAGGACCCCCTAGCACGCTCCCGCCGTGGCGTGCGTGCGCCTGCTATCCTCCGTGCACAGACTGATGTACAGGTATGTCGGTTCGCACAGGAGAGCCAACCTGTTGCATCTATTTTAACTGTTTTTATTTGATGCAGCTTCTCACTTAGGGCTCTTTCACACGGACGCCTTCTGTTGCGATCAGCAGGGGCTCTGTAAGCTAAGATGACCAGATTTTTTAAATGAAATCTGGGGACATATTTTTTTTTCACGAGTAATGGCGGCAATCAGTGATGCCCCGTACACACGACCGGTTTTCCCGTTGGAAAAAGTCAGATGAGAGCTTTTGGTCGGGAATCCCGACCGTGTGTATGCTCCATTGGACTTTTTCCAACGGAAAAACTACCAGAAAAAGATGGAGAGCAAGTTCTCTATTTTCCCGACGGAAAAAATTCCTATCGGGAAAACCGTTCGTCTATATGCTTTTCCGACGGGAAAAAAAACACACGCATGCTCGGAAACAATTCGGCGCCTGCTCGGAAGCATTGAACTTCATTTTCTCGGTTCGTCGTAGTCTCTTACGTCACCGCGTTCTTGGTAGTCAAAAGTTCACCAAACTTTTGTGTGACCGTGTGTATGCAAGGCAGGCTTGAGAGGAATTCCGTCGGAAAACCCATTCAACTTTTTTCTGATGGGAAAACCGATCGTGTGTAAGGGGCATGACTCTGCCCGTCGCCGCCGGCTTCACAGCCTCTCAAGTCTTACTCTCCGGGCCCCGGCTACTACTGGGTGGAGAGCGGAGGAAGATCACTCCACCAGGGAAGGCAAGGAGATAAGTAGGCAGGCGGCTTGGCCTTGGACTTAAGCCATGAGCTGAATGGGCATGCAGCCGAAACTGAAGAAATAGTCGCTCCGACCAGCACATGATCATCAGAAAGGGGCACAGATAATGGAAAAAAATACACCCCCCTAAGCTAGTAGGAGCGTGGGGGGGGGTGTAATTCAGATATTTTTTTATTTATTCTGCACTGACTGTCTTTGAATTTGCCCCAGCCCCTGTTCAAATCCAATCCGGGGACAAAACCGGGGACAGATTTGGTCCGGGGACAGTGTCCTCAATCCAGGGACTGTCCCCGGAAACCGGGAATGTCTGGTCACCCTACTGTAAGCTGATCCCTACTGATCAGAGCGGGCAGATGACAAGTCCGCAGGGCTGCTGTTAGAAATCACAGGGCCCCATACAGCCTACCTGACAGGGCCCCCTCCCGGCTGGAAGTGACTGAGGACATAGATGTATCAGTCCCTTTCTCTGCAGCCTCAGCTGCACAGATGAATGAATTGGAAGCGCTCTGAGGGTTCTTGCTCATTCACAAACGGAAGCATAGCGAACACTATTGACTATGCTTCAGTGATGAATGGACACATGAGTGATTGGAACCGATCACTTGTTGTGTTCTTTCAGGAAAGGAAAGGGCCAATAAATTATATATTATTATTATACACCCCCCTGTGTGCCCGCAGCAGCTTCCGGCAGGAGAGGAGGGAAGCTGGAAGCGCTGTGGGAAAAGGGGCACACAGAGGGGCTCGGACAGCAGATGGAAGGGGCACATATGTTAAAACCAACCCCCCTGCAGTGAAACTGGAGGGAAATAGAGGAGGAGTAGCTGGCAGCGCTGCAGGGAGGGACAGAAGAGGATCAGTGTCTGTAATAAGACAGTACAGCTGGCCCTCCTTCTCAGCAGGTGCCTGGGCCCCCCTTTTCAACTGACGGGGCCTGGGTCCAGTACAGGAGGGCTGGCTGTACTGCCTTGTCCATTCATTTAATGCAAAGCAGACATGACCTGCTCTGCTCTATGGGTGGCCAGGAGTAAATGGACTCTACTGTCCATTTACACCTGACTGCCTTCAATCCGATCCACCCAAATGGAAGAGGACACAGCCCTCCTCTATTTTTTTAGCAGGTGTAATCGAACCTGGAGCCGGTCGGGTTCAAACGGACACAATTCTGTTTACATCAGCTGATCCATAGGAAGGCAAATACTGTAGTTGGTGACTTTTAATAAAAGGAGACTTACCTGTCCAGGGATCCAGCACTGATCTCATCCGGGCTGGTTCTTCACCGGTGTTTGGGTCCTTGGTGCCGGCATGTTTACAAAGGGAAGTCGGCTGTGACTCCTTGTGGTTTTACAGCCGGTGACACCAATACAGTTATCCGTGCTAAAAATATGCACTGTCACTGTACTAATGACACTGGCTGGGAAGGGGGTAACATCCACGACGATCAAGGGGTTTAATGTATGGCTCTGTGTATTGCGTGTGCTGTTTTTACTAAGCAATGTGCTTTGCAGGAATTAAAAAACAGCAAATTGCTGCTGTCAGAAGAGAGCCCTGTGTTTATCTACATAGGGCTCTCTTCAGTAATGTCCAGAGATGATCGTTGGGTACCGGTGACCAATCAGTGGCCAGTGGCCTATCATTGGTTGGTGGTGCAGCAAATCGCAGCACAGCCGGGGGTGGCGTAGACTTGCTCTTTACCCCGGAGCGCGGATCACGTACTAGAGCAACTGTCATGTATATCTGTGGTGGGCGGTCGTAATGCGATTAAGTAAGCCTGGCCTGCCCTTCCAATACAGGACTGGGACGCGTCACACATCAGGTGGGGGGCTGTGGAACCAATCTGACAGAACAGCGCGATCTCGCACATGCGCAATGGGGAGCCAGCAGTGAAACAGCAGGAAGTCACAGCCACCTCCCACAGCCAAGGTGGGAATTTCCGATCGTGTGTACGCGGCATAAGTCATCTAACTGGGAACAATTACACTATTCAGGAGTTCTTATTGGAATTATGTTTGAGCTGTGATTCTGTAGTAAAAAACAGCCAGGCAGCAAGAATCTTCAGAAGGCTGCCAGCAATGGCAACCCACATAATTTCACATGGATGGTTGACTGAGGATTAGTGATATTGCCTTTGGGGTTGCACTGATATCGATACTAGTATTGGTGCCGATAACAAGAATTTGCACGAGTATCAGGTACTCGTGCAAATGATCCGATGCTTGATCTGATACCTGTTGTATCGGACCAGGCATCCTCAGTGTAGCGGGGGGGGGGGGGGGGCGGCAGCCTCACAGGTGATCAGTGCGGCAGCGGGGGCAGTTACAAACACCGATCCCCCTGTATAGCATTTCAATAAAGCAGCTGACAGACGCTTCTCCACCTCTCCCTCTAAGCTGCTTTATTGAAAGTCTATACGGGGGGATCGGTGCTTGTAAATGCCCCCTGCTGCCGCCGCACAGATCACCCCTGACTGTCCCCTGTGTGTTCCTCTGGCTCCCCGGGTCTTCCCTCTCTCCAGTGTCCTCCTCTCTCTCTCTCTCCGTATCCTCCTCCCTCTCTCCAGTGTCCTCCTCTGTCTCCCCATCTCCTCCTCCCTCTCTCTGGTGTCCTCCTCTCTTCATCTCTTCCTCCCTCTCTCTGGTGTCCTCCTCTCTCTCTCTCCGTCTCCTCCTCTCTCTCTCCAGTGTCCTCCTCTGTCTCTCCATCTCCTCCTCCCTCTCTCCAGTGTCCCCTCCTCTCTCTCTCTCCATCTCCTCCTCCCTCTCTCTGGTGTCCTCCTCTCTCTCCGTCTCCTCCTCCCTCTCTCCAGTGTCCTCCTCTGTCTCTCCATCTCCTCCTCCCTCTCTCCAGTGTCCCCTCCTCTCTCTCTCCATCTCCTCCTCCCTCTCTCTGGTGTCCTCCTCTCTCTCTCCATCTCCTCCTCCGTCTCTCCAGTGTCCTCCTCTGTCTCCCCATCTCCTCCTCCCTCTCTCTGGTGTCCTCTCTCTCTCCATCTCCTCCTCCCTCTCTCTGGTGTCCTCCTCTCTCTCTCTCCGTCTCCTCCTCTCTCTCTCTCTCCAGTGTCCTCCTCTGTCTCTCCATCTCCTCCTCCCTCTCTCCAGTGTCCCCTCCTCTCTCTCTCTCCATCTCCTCCTCCCTCTCTCTGGTGTCCTCCTCTCTCTCCGTCTCCTCCTCCCTCTCTCCAGTGTCCTCCTCTGTCTCTCCATCTCCTCCTCCCTCTCTCCAGTGTCCCCTCCTCTCTCTCTCCATCTCCTCCTCCCTCTCTCTGGTGTCCTCCTCTCTCTCTCTCCATCTCCTCCTCCCTCTCTCTGGTGTCCTCTTCTGTCTCTCCATCTCCTCCTCCCTCTCTCCAGTGTCCCCTCCTCTCTCTCTCTCTCCATCTCCTCCTCCCTCTCTCCGGTGTCCTCCTCTCTCTCTCTCCGTCTCCTCCTCCAGTCCCCGTCCCCCTCCAGGTCCAACTCTGTGCTCCCCGGGTCCTCCTCCGGTCCCACCCCCTCCCAGATCTGTCAGGATGGAGACCAGAGAAAAGAGCCACTATATGTGCCATTTACCGGCTTCTTCCTTTTCCGAATGCACAGTGAGTCAGTGATCACTGACTGTCCATTCATAAGTGAGCATTGTAAACTGTGTTTACGATGCTTCAGTTCATGAATGGAGGGGAGCCGCTGTCTCCTGTCCATTCATCTTCAGTGCAGCTGAGTCTGCAGAGAACTGGGAAATCTCTATCCTCAGTCCCTTTCCCTGTCTCAAAGGGGAGATGTCAGGGGTCCGTTTAGACCCCTGATATCTCACCAAAGCTCCCCTCCCCAACAGAGCTAATAAATAAATAATAAAAAAAAAAAATAAAAAAAAAAAGAGAGAGAGAATAATAAATAATAGCTTAAATTGTAAAAATAATATAAAATAAAACACTGACACCATCCAACCCCCCCCCCCCCCACCACAAAAAGAAAAGCATTATAAAAAAAATAATAACAAAAAATATATACATTGTGAAGAAAAAAATTGTAAAAAAAATTGAGTACTGTCCGTGATACTTTTTTTATTTAACATTCTGCTAAAACTTTTGTGAATCAGTACTGCTTGGACCCCGAAGAAGGGGACATACCCAGAAAGCTCGTCCTGAAAAATTCTATGTTAGTGCAAATAAAAAAAGTATCAAGGACAGTACTCAATTTTCTCTGTCACAATTGCACTACAATCCCCTCAAGTAATTATTTTTTTTAAATAAAACTACTAACACAGTCCACGCCTCATCAGTACCCGCCTCATCGTGCCCATCGGTGCTGCATACTAGTGCCACTGTGACACAACATTAAAAAAAATGGGTAATCGGTATCGGCGAGTACTTGAAAAAAAGTATCGGTACTTGTACTCAGTCTTAAAAAAGTGGTATCGGTGCAACTCTAATTGCCTTCCTTTAAAGCATTGCCACTGACATTCCAAAACACATCCCAAAATACCCCGGGTGATGTGTATTTTTTCATCAATATGCAGCTGCTGCCTGCTCATTACCAGCGGCCCTTGATAGGCGAGATAAGGGCTATGCATTGCTTGGGAGCGCTGCTGCAGCGGCACATTTCCCGTCTAATAGACTTTCTGTCTTGTTCTGCCTTGCCGAGCAGGTCCTGCGCTCTGCAGTTATCTTAAGCGTCCTCGCCGTACTCAGCAATAAAAAAAAACGAAGCGGCGAGTCTATGAAGACATGATCTGCACTGAATTCAAATGCTTGTCCTTTAAAATCTGTCATGACCTCAGCTATTAAGGTGGCTATAGAAAAAAAAAATCTCCAGACATAGATTAAACATATACCGCTACCTGCTTTCAACACTGATGCCGCATACACACGACCGTTTTTCATGACGAGAAAAATGCAATTTTTTTATTTGGTCATTAAAAACGATCGTGTGTGGGCTCCAGAGCATTTTTCGTGACGTGAAAAATGGGCATTAAAAATTTGGAACATGCTCTAATTTTTCTTGTCGTTTTTCACATCGTCGTTTTTCTCGTCATGAAAAACGGTCGTGTGTAGGCTTTAACGACGTGAAAAAAGAAGCAAGTGATGAGACGGGAGCGCTTGTTCTGGTAAAACTAGCGTTCAGAATGGAGATAGCACATTCGTCACGCTGTAACAGACTGAAGAGCGCGAGGTTGAAAAGCGCGAATCGCCTCTTACCAAACTTTACTAACACGAGGATCAGCAAAAGCAGCCCAAAGGGTGGCGCCATCCGAATGGAACTTCCCCTTTATAGTGCCGACGTACGTGTTGTATGTCACCGCGCTTTGCGCGAGCATTTTTTTCCATGATAGTGTGTAGGCAAGGCAGGCTTGAGAAGAATCACGTCGAGAAAAACTTAGTTTTTTTCAATGACATTAAAAACGGCCGTGTGTACGCGGCATGAGAAGAAAATAATGTTCCGTCCTAATATGGTTTATAGCATATGTTTTGGGCCTGTCTAGTACACTACCGGCTTCAGGACGGCTCACTAGCCTTTGCACATAATGCAGATTTATCTCCTAGTAGCTCCTTTCACTTCATCCCTTTCTGCATGAGAAACTTTCTCTCAGCTATTGGTTCCTGTTATGCCTAGCGTGATTGGGGCCTTAAAGGAGTTGTATATGACTATGACTTTTAATAGTAGGACACCTACCTGTCCAGGGTTCCCACGATGTCGGCACCCAAAGCAAATTTTCAGTTCGGCTCTTGGGTGCTGCCGCCACCTTTCAAGGTAAGGGCAGTGAAGCCTTTTGGCGCATGCGCGAAGCCGCTGCGCTCTCTAAATGGCTTGGTGGTGGTGAAGGAAGGAGGAGGGGGGCCGAACTTCAGAGGGTCGGCGCCGCAGCGTCGTCTCCCGGAAGTGGGGAAGGGTACCTGTCAATGTGGCACCGGAGGGGGGGAGGAAACATATAAGCGCACATTCCACTTTTGGGTGGAACTCTTCTTTAAGCTTTGACAATAAAACCTGGAAGCTTATTGGTTTCTATTCAGAGCTGCACCAGATTTTGGACATTTTAGTTTTAGTAAATCCCCCCTCCATTTGAAGTGGTTTCTTAGTACAGAAGCGGAATAGCCAATGGCCCCTGTAACTGCTTGAAATAGATTCTTTCTGTCTCCTTTGAATGGTGTTTTGCTTAAAATAGCCTCTAGTCAGCGGAGGCATCTTATGAAGGAACAGAGGAGCACTCGCATCAAGTGGCAATAAGGCAAATCAAAGCTGTTGAGTTTGAAGAGAGCTCTTGACCCAGTGTCTGCTGATTCTGCCACACTCCCCCTCTCTACTTACCCCATCACCCTCCACCCGCTCTGCCCTTTTCCTTGCCTGCCACTCATAGGGAGACAAGATTTATCTCTCTTTGCCATGTGGTGCCTCTTCTTCTCGGCCCCTTTGATGTTTCTATAAATAACTGCCGCTCTATGAACGCGGATTACGGGAGGGATTAATTCTATGCAAATCCAAATTAAGTGTATCTGTGAAAAATTTCTTGCTCAGCAGAGTCTCGGATGGCGGCTTGGTTTTTCTTTTTTTTCTGCTTCGAGCCGCAGACAGCAAGAGCCGGGCGTGTGCAGGTAATCAAAGTATCAGAGGACTGATGTGGCTATCCACCTGTTCCTGGATTGCTATACCGGCAAGGATAGCATTTGACAGAGAGGTTGGCTTTTAAGCACTGGCGTAGATTGAAACTTGTGGGCCCCGATGCAAAAGTTGACCTGGGACCCCCACTGGACAGGCATTCTGACGTGCAGATTCACATACAAGCCCACCACTTTCACAAGGCAGATTGGAGTGTGCCCTGCCTACCCCCACCTTGTGTGCACATATACTCTTAAGCAGGGCGGGGAAGGAGGGGCTGTGGGTTTAGATGAAACAGGAAACTCAGAAGGGCTGGCTCGGGCCCCTTGAGTTTACTGAATTGCCCACACAGGGTGCAGGGCTGGTGCAAGGATTTTTGACACCCTAGGCGAAACTCATTTTGACACCCTCTCTTGGCTCCACCCTTGACTCCACCCCCTTTTCCCTGCCCATGTAAACCCCAGCTTTTTAATGAAGCGCCCATCAAATGCAGCCCACAAGTGCCCATCAATTGCAGCCCACCAGCGCCCATCAAATGCAGCCTCACGAGCGCCCATCAAATGCAACCTCCCCAGCGCCCATCAATGCAGCCTCACCAGTGCCCATCAAATGCAGCCTCACCAGTGTCATCAAATGCAGCCTACCAGCGCCCATCAATGCAGCCTCACCAGTGCCTATCAAATGCAGCCTCACCAGCGCTCATCAATGCAGCCTCAGCAGCGCTCATCAATGCAGCCTCACCAGCGCCCATCAAATGCAGCCTACCAGCGCCCATCAATGCAGCCTCACCAGTGCCCATCAAATGCAGCCTCAACAGCGTCCATCAATGCAGCCTCACCAGCGCCCGTCAATGCAGCCCATCAGCGCCCATCAATGCAGCCTCACCAGTGAAATAATTGTAATAATTTATATGAATTACGCCGCCATCTGAAATGTATTATGCCTGGCTTAACTGTATATTCCCTCTTGTATTTTATCTCTATGTATCTGTATAGGTATGTAAGAATGTTTGTATAACAACACATCCCCCATTATGCTGTTGTTGGTCAAGCCTGTAATCCAGTTTTTAACCTCAGGCAACGCTTTATGACCAGGTATCCATCTTCTGTTGAGTGATAACACAAAACCTGTTTTGTTTCGTAGTTATGTAGCCATAAAACAGCCCCTCCCCTTTCTTTTGTTATGTAGGCCAATATATACTGTATGACTTTTTCAGTAAAATCAGATACCACACGAATGCAGAACCTGTCTCTAGTGTGTCATGGTGTCTCCATATATCGGAAGAGCGCTGTTGGGAGACCTTAAAGAAGGATGGTTCGTCCAGAATAACTAATATTTCCTTTCAACCAGCGCTTATTAAATGCAGCCTCACCAGCACCCATCAATGCAGCCTCACCAGCGCCCATCAAATGCAGCCTCACCAGCGCCCATCAAATGCAGGCTACCAGCGCCCATCAATGCAGCCTCACCAGTGAAATAATTGTAATAATTTATATGAATTACGCCGCCATCTGAAATTTATTATGCCTGGCTTAACTGTATATTCCCTCTTGTATTTTATCTCTATGTATCTGTATAGGTATTGTGAGGGGGTTAGCTCGGCAGCGGGTGTGTGTGACCCCCGGGATGGGCTCCCCACACAAAAACAGGCCCAGCAAACGGAGGTTGTGGTTTTCAAAATCAAAAAGGTGCGGTTTATTTTCTATTTACAGTGACAAAACACAGCAAAGCAAAAGAAACATAAATAAAATAAATCCTGGTCAACTTGACCTCTGAGTAAACATACAGGTTTCCTAACTAACAACTGGGATCAGCCTAGTGCTGTCCTAGTCCCTAAGTCCCTGGTTTTAAATGTCCAAGCAAATAGCCACACAGGCTTTGTCTCACCGCACAGGGGTTCACTCTCCCTAGACAGTCCACACAGGTCTGGTTCCAGGCATGAGCAAACACCTAATGAATCTGGGAGTTCTTATAGAGGCCTAAATGAGCTGACAAGCTTCAGCTGGTCTCATCAACTCCCTGTCTGCACGACGCCCCACACTCTCCCTAGAGGTATGAGTCGGCGTAAAGCCTGAATCTGGGCGAAATATATCTACCCCCCTAGATGCAACCAGGTGACCCCACCTTCCTGCTGTCACAGTATGTAAGAAGAATGTTTGTACAACAACACATCCCCCATTATGTTGTTGGTCAAGCCTGTAATCCGGTTTTTAATCTCAGGCAACGCTTTATGACCAGGTATCCATCTTCTGTTAAGTGATAACACAAAACCTGTTTTGTTTCATAGTCATGTAACCATAAAACATACCCTCCCCTTTCTTTTGTTCTGTAGACCAATATATACTGTATGACTTTTTCAGTAAAATCAGATACCACACGAATGCAGAACCTGTCTTTAGTCTGTCATTGTGTCTCCATATATCGGAAGAGCGCTGTTGGGAGACCTTAAAGAAGGATGGTTCGTCCAGAATAACTAATATTTCATTTCAACCAGCGCTTATTAAATGCAGCCTCACCAGCACCCATCAATGCAGCCTCACCAGCGCCCATCAAATGCAGCCTCACCAGCGCCCATCAATGCAGCTGTCATGGATATGCATTAATGTCTGTCTGCCATCTTACCTTTCCTCCTCATGTGTTCATCTTAGAGACCAGAACCCTTTCACCTGGCTTCCTTTATAATCTCCTCCCAGCCAGACTCCACCCCAGGCCCTATCACAGAACACTATATTAACCTGTGCACTGCAAGCCTGCTTTGCTGATCAACGTGTTTGTTAAGCATTGTGTGTTTGGGTTCCTGCCTGCCGTGTGCTAAGTCTGTCTCTCTGTTACGATATTGGCTTGTCCCTGACTATCCCTGTCTGCTTGTGACCCTTGAACCTTCGGCTTGTCCTTCGTTATCCTTGTCTGCTTGTGACCCTTGACCTTCGGCTTGTTCTTCGTTATTCTTGTATCTTGTGCTGCTGCTTCCCCTCTTTTCCCCTTACCCTACGGGGCGTGAGCTAGGAGACTCTAGGGGCTGCGACCTGGACCTAGTCTGCAGCGTAACATCCTCACCACTAGAGGCTCTGGAGAAGACCTGCTGGGTCTTAGACTCCGCGCCCTGGGGAATCTCAGCTCTAGCTTCCTGTAGGATTCCGGTTGTGCTCCTCTGGCCCCGCTTTCCACAACCACCCAGTTTCCTATCCACAGCAGTCAGCCATAGGGTTCACTATCTTGTGGTGCACTCCTGTCCCCCTACGGTGTGCACCTGTCATCTGGCTACATGTGACCTGACAGCAGCCTACCAGCGCCCATCAATGCAGCCTCACCAGCGCCCATCAAATGCAGCCTCACCAGCGCCCATCAATGCAGCCTCACCAGTGCCCATCAAATGCAGCCTCAACAGCGTCCATCAATGCAGCCTCACCAGCGCCCGTCAAAACTAGCCTCACCAGCGCCCATCAAATGCAGCCTCACCAGCGCCCATCAAATGCAGCCTACCAGCGCCCATGAATGCAGCCTCACCAGTGAAATAATTTTAATAATTTATATGAATTACGCCGCCATCTGAAATGTATTATGCCTGGCTTAACTGTATATTCCCTCTTGTATTTTATCTCTATGTATCTGTATAGGTATGTAAGAATGTTTGTACAACAACACATCCCCCATTATGTTGTTGGTCAAGCCTGTAATCCGGTTTTTAATCTCAGGCAACGCTTTATGACCAGGTATCCATCTTCTGTTAAGTGATAACACAAAACCTGTTTTGTTTCGTAGTCATGTAACCATAAAACATCCCCTCCCCTTTCTTTTGTTCTGTAGACCAATATATACTGTATGACTTTTTGAGTAAAATCAGATACCACACGAATGCAGAACCTGTCTCTAGTGTGTCATTGTGTCTCCATATATCGGAAGAGCGCTGTTGGAAGACCTTAAAGAAGGATGGTTCGTCCAGAATAACTAATATTTCCTTTCAACCAGCGCTTATTACATGGAGCCTCACCAGCACCCATCAATGCAGCCTACCAGCGCCCATCAATGCAGCCTACCAGCGCCCATCAATGCAGCCTCATCAGCGCCCATCAAATGCAGTCTCACCAGCGCCCATCAAATACAGCCTCACCAGCGCCCATCAATGCAGCCTCACCAGCGTCCATCAATGCAGCCTCACCAGCGCCCATCAATGCAGCCTCACCAGCGCCCATCAAATGCAGTCTCACCAGCGCCCATTAAATGCAGTCTCACCAGCGCCCATCAAATACAGCCTCACCAGCGCCCATCAATGCAGCCTCACCAGCGCCCATCAATGCAGCCTCACCAGCGCTCATCAATGCAGCCTTACCAGCCCCCATCAAATGCAGCCTACCAGCGCCCATCAATGCAGCCTCACCAGCGCCCATCAAATGCAGCCTTACCAGCGCCCATCAAATGCAGCCTCACCAGCGCCCATCAAAGGCAGCCTCACCAGCGCCCATCAAATGTAGCCTCACCAGCACAGATCAATGCAGCCTCCCCAGCGCCCATCAAATGCAGCCTCACCAGCGCCCATCAAATGTGGCCTCACCAGCGCCCATCAAATGTAGCCTCACAAGCGCCCATCAATGCAGCCACGCCAGACACAGTCCTCTGCCGCTGCGGGGGCTGCCTGCTGATGCTGAGACTTAGTTGCTTGCTGCAGAGAGAAGAGAGCAGAAACATCAGTGGCCGGGTGCCCTAGGCAGCAGGGCGCCCTAGGCAGTTGCCTAGTGGTAGCACCGGCCCTGACAGGGTGACACAGTAAGTGCTTTTCCCCAACGACACAGTGTAAAACTTGATGTGACAGGAAGGCCACACGGGCCCCAAGGGGCAATTGCAACCCCTCTAGCTCCGCCCATGCTTTCAAGCACATTTACATAGACCTGCCAGACAAAACACTCAGCCTGGAGACATGACTTTTGTCTACCACAATTAAATAATACAGCTCTGTCTTGTCCATCCCCCAGCTTGTGACTGGATAGAGAAAGAGAAGCAGTGGACTAATGACCTCATCCTTTTGTTACTCTGCTATCTCCTCCTCTGAGCATGTTCCTTGTTAGCACATGAGCCCTGCAACATAGCTGATTTGGTCCTGGAGCTGCCCTTCCCTTCCCCTCTTTGAGCCCCAGCATACAGAGGATCGCTAGAGCCTAAAACTAAGACAAATGCACCTTTCACAGGGGCCGGATCTGGTTTTGCTCAGCAGGGAATCTGTCCTCTAATCCCCTGCTGAGCTGAGCTGAGCTGCCAGATGACAGGTCTATGTCTTCTCTGCTTATGCAGAGCGGACATGGACACAACCCACTCTGCTGTATGGGCAGTCAGGTGCAAACGGACTGGAGGTTCCTTTACTCTCCTGAACCGGGGGGTCTCTCTTCGGGAGAGCCCCGCACCTAGTATTCAGTGGTTGGCTTCGGCTGACCATGAGGAGAGGGGTCCGCCAGGCCTTTTGGCTAGGTGGAACAAGTTGTGCCTTTCCACTCTCAAGGGGTTTACTTTTGCTCCAGCCAATTGAACATAACGGCATGGCAACAAAATGCAAGGTAAATGTTAGCAGCTAGGGAGGGCAGCATTAAATTGAACCTAATGCTTTGCCCTGACTTGACAAAACACAGGTCATTTTTAAGTTGAACCTGCCCCCAGACTGTGCACACTAAAATGTCTACATATTCTGAACAAGCAATAAAAGCGCTTTAAAACAGGTCCTCACTCACCTCTGATGATAAAGAAATTGTGGAGAAATTAATCTTACAGTAGAAGTATAGCCAATGCTAGTTCTGCACACCTGTGACCTGTTTTCAGCGGACAGGGGGCTAAAGCCTGCTGTCAGCTGACGTCACTCAGCCAGTTCAGGCATCTGGGTGGATCCCGCCTACAGCTGGCTCAGCCTTTCCGGGAGCTGCTGAGAGACTAAGCCAGTCGCTCCAACCCCCCTCCACAGCCCGGCGCTCCAGTGAGTGCTGGAAGGAAGAGCAGAGAGCTGCTGACTGACTGGCAGCCACGGCTCTCTGCTCAGAGCAGAGGGGAGAACTGAGCGATCAGCAGTATTTGATCGCTCAGTTCTCAGTGTAGAGGCTTTGGGAGACTGATGCAGCATTGGATCGATGCTGCATCCACCTATGGATCTTTTTGTTTTTTTTAAACTTCTCTTTTAATGAATTCTTTCAATTCACAGTAGTGATGAGCCGAACACCCCCGGGTTCGGTTCGCACCAGAACCCGCGAACGGACCGAAAGTTCGTACGAACATTAGAACCCTATTAAATACAATGGATGCGAACGTTCGAATTCTAAAGTGCTAATTATAACAACTATTATGCATGTTATTGTCCTAAAAAGGGTTTGGGAACCCGGGTTCTGCACCAGGGGACATGTATCAATGCAAAAAGAAGTTTTAAAAACGGTCGTTTTTCGGGAGCAGTCATTTTAATGATGCATAAAGTGAAAAAAAAAAAGTCAAATATTCCTTTAAATATCGTACCTGGGGGGTGTCTAAAGTATGCCTGTGAAGTGCCACGTGTTTCCCGTGTTTAGAACTGTCCCTGCACAAAATTACACTTCTAAAGGAAAAAAAAGCCATTTAAAACTGCTTGCGGCTTTAATGTAATGTCTGGTCCCGGTAATATGGATGAAAATCTTTAAGAAAAATGGCATAGCTACCCCATGACCCCCCCCCCCCTACCCCAGCCCATTACCAGCCCCTTTGGGTCTTGTATGGATATTAAGGGGAACCCCGCACATAAAATAAAAAAGGCCCTATATACTCTGAACAGCCGTATACAGGCGGTGCATACAAGACAGGGACTGTAGGTTTGTTCTTATGTAGAATCTGTTTGTAATTTTGAACAGGTACATTGTTGAAGTGTAGCTCCAGCCCAAAAATCTATTTTTAAACTTTTTGGAAAACATAGGTAAGGGTTATTACCCCTGTAACATTTGTTTTGCTGTCTGTGCCCCTGTTCAGAACATTTCACCTCACTTTCCGTCCCAATGACAACTGTTTTTGAAATGTGTTTTTCTTGAAACAAGGATTGCTGATAAAGCATCAGTACAGAGGAGACACCTTTCTCCCATATTTATTCTTACAGGAGAGAATTTTCCTTCCTAGTGGTAGATTTCCTCTCACTTCCTGTTGTCTTCTTGCGTTTGCAAGTAGGAGTCGTTTGTAAGTTGGATGTTTGAAAGTAGGGACCTGCCGTATATACTCTGCAGAAATAGGCCCCTTAGTTGTTGGTGTTGGCACAACACTGTAAGCACTCACAGTTACTCTTGGTTGGTGCTGGAACGCCCTGCTGTCAACTATTATATCAGGAATTTTAATTACATATAATTGTTGAACAGTGGTAGTAAAAATTGGGCCTTTGATGGTGGTGCTGGTGCCACAACACTGTAAGCCCTGACAGTTACTCTTGGTGGGTGCAGCAATGGGCCCTGCTGTGAATTATTAGATCAAGAATTGTAATTACATGCCCCT
Source organism: Rana muscosa (assembly GCA_029206835.1). Classification (NCBI taxonomy): domain Eukaryota; kingdom Metazoa; phylum Chordata; class Amphibia; order Anura; family Ranidae; genus Rana; species Rana muscosa. The sequence continues at coordinate 301,103,855 of CM055128.1, forward strand.
TTTGAACAGGGGCTGAAAAATTGGGCCTTTCGTGGTGGTGGTGGTGGTGGCGTTGCCACAACACTGTAAGCCCTCAGAGTTACTCTTGGTGGGTGCAGCAATGGGCCCTGCTGTGAATTATTAGATCAAGAATTGTAATTACATGCCCCTTTTGAACAGGGGCTGAAAAATTGGGCCTTTCGTGGTGGTGGTGGTGGTGGTGGCGTTGCCACAACACTGTAAGCCCTCAGAGTTACTCTTGGTGGGTGCAGCAATGGGCCCTGCTGTGAATTATTAGATCAAGAATTGTAATTGCATGCCCCTTTTGAACAGGGGCTGAAAAATTGGGCCTTTCGTGGTGGTGGTGGTGGTGGTGGTGGTGTTGCCACAACACTGTAAGCCCTCAGAGTTACTCTTGGTGGGTGCAGCAATGGGCCCTGCTGTGAATTATTAGATCAAGAATTGTAATTACATGCCCCTTTTGAACAGGGGCTGAAAAATTGGGCCTTTCGTGGTGGTGGTGGTGGTGGCGTTGCCACAACACTGTAAGCCCTCAGAGTTACTCTTGGTGGGTGTAGCAATGGGCCCTGCTGTGAATTATTAGATCAAGAATTGTAATTGCATGCCCCTGTTGAACAGGGGCTGAAAAATTGGGCCTTTCGTGGTGGTGGTGGTGGTGGTGGTGTTGCCACAACACTGTAAGCCCTCAGAGTTACTCTTGGTGGGTGCAGCAATGGGCCCTGCTGTGAATTATTAGATCAAGAATTGTAATTACATGCCCCTTTTGAACAGGGGCTGAAAAATTGGGCCTTTCGTGGTGGTGGTGGTGGTGGCGTTGCCACAACACTGTAAGCCCTCAGAGTTACTCTTGGTGGGTGCAGCAATGGGCCCTGCTGTGAATTATTAGATCAAGAATTGTAATTGCATGCCCCTGTTGAACAGGGGCTGAAAAATTGGGCCTTTCGTGGTGGTGGTGGTGGTGGTGGTGTTGCCACAACACTGTAAGCCCTCAGAGTTACTCTTGGTGGGTGCAGCAATGGGCCCTGCTGTGAATTATTAGATCAAGAATTGTAATTGCATGCCCCTTTTGAACAGGGGCTGAAAAATTGGGCCTTTCGTGGTGGTGGTGGTGGTGTTGGCGTTGCCACAACACTGTAAGCCCTCAGAGTTACTCTTGGTGGGTGCAGCAATGGGCCTTGCTGTGAATTATTAGATCAAGAATTGTAATTGCATGCCCCTGTTGAACAGGGGCTGAAAAATTGGGCCTTTCGTGGTGGTGGTGGTGGTGGTGGTGTTGCCACAACACTGTAAGCCCTCAGAGTTACTCTTGGTGGGTGCAGCAATGGGCCCTGCTGTGAATTATTAGATCAAGAATTGTAATTACATGCCCCTTTTGAACAGGGGCTGAAAAATTGGGCCTTTCGTGGTGGTGGTGGTGGTGGCGTTGCCACAACACTGTAAGCCCTCAGAGTTACTCTTGGTGGGTGCAGCAATGGGCCCTGCTGTGAATTATTAGATCAAGAATTGTAATTGCATGCCCCTGTTGAACAGGGGCTGAAAAATTGGGCCTTAGGCACTGGTGGCACAACACTACAACCCCTCACAGATACTGTACTTGGAGCACAGCAATGAGCCCTGTTGCAAAGTATTGCTTCAAAAATTGTAATGACACGCCCCTGTTAAACAGGGGCTGAAAAATTGGGCCTTAGGCACTGGTGCCACAACACTCCAACCCCTCACAGATACTGTACTTGGAGCACAGCAATGAGCCCTATGGCAAATTATTGCTAAAAAAATTGTAATTACACGCCCCTGTAAAACAGGGGCTGAAAAATTGGGCCTTAGCCACTGGTGGCGGCACCCATAAACAAAAATGATCTTCCAAGCTATCATCATCAATCGTATCATTGAGGACTCGGAGGAGGAGGATAGCCAGTCAACATAACAGCACAGGCACTCAGCATCAGCATCAGTCTTGAAGGGATGTGACATGTTAAAATCAATTAGTCTGTTATATCAGCATCAGGTGTGTGGTAGCTGGTGGTGATCCAAGACTGGTTCATCTTGATGAAAGTCAGTCGATCAACCGAGTCGGTGGACAGGCGCACCCTGTGATCCGTGACAAATCCTCCAGCAGCACTGAATGTGCGCTCCGAAAGAACGCTGGATGCAGGACAGGCCAGTAGCTCAATTGCATACTGTGCAAGCTCTGGCCAGTGATCCATCCTCAAGACCCAGTAAGCCAGAGGATTTTCGGTGGGGAAGGTGTCCAAGTCTGACCTTGCCCCTAGATATTCCTGCACCATGTTTATCAGACGCTGGCGATGGTTGCTGGAACCGATCATACTTTGGGGCTGCGGACTAAAGAATTGTCTGAACGCATCGGTCAGACGGCCACCTTCCCCACCGCTCCTTCTTTGACTGGCCGAAGCCTCAGCAACTCGTTGTCTAGGACCAGGAGTTTGTAACCTCCCAGTCTCTGGGAACGCGTTGCACAGACCTTTCTGCAAGGCCTCCCGGAGTTGTCTCATCCTCTGCTCCCTCTGCGACGGTAACATAAGGTCCGCAACCTTACCCTTGTACCGTGGATCAAGGAGAGTGGCCAGCCAGTAATGGTCCCTCTCCTTGATCCGAAGAATACGAGGATCCTTCCGCAGACTTTGCAGGATCAGGGAGGCCATGCAGCGTAGGTTTGCTGAGGCATTCGCTCCGGAGTCCTCTGGGTCACTAAGGACGACATGATCCGCAGCCACCTCCTCCCAGCCATGTACAAGTCCACTGGTTTCTTGGGACTGTAAATCATCCCTAAAAGACTGCTGCTGATGATGCTGAGTGCCAGCCTCCACCTCCATGCTGACACAATCCTCCTCCTCCTCCTCCTCCTCCTCCTCCTCTTCCTGTGCGATGGGTGGGACAGAAGGAACACTGTCTGGGTAAAGGGGGCCTTGAGAGGCAAGGAAGTCCTCCTCTTCCTGCCTCTGTTCTGCCTCAAGTGCCCTGTCCATTATTCTACGCAGCGTGTGCTCCAACAGGTGGACAAGAGGTACAGTGTCACTGATGCATGCACTGTCACTGCTCACCATCCTCGTGGCCTCCTCAAATGGTGCCAGGACAGTGCATGCATCCCTGATCATGCCCCACTGGCGTGGAGAAAAAAAACCAAGCTCCCCTGACCCTGTCCTGGTGCCGTAGTCGCACAGGTACTCATTGATGGCCCTCTGCTGCGTGTGCAGCCGCTGCAGCATGGCCAACGTTGAGTTCCACCTGGTGGGCATGTCACATATAAGGCGGTTCTTGGGCAGGTTCAACTCCTTTTGCAGCTCAGCCAGGCGAGCACTGGCATTATAAGATCTGCGGAAATGCACACAGACTTTCCTGGCCTGCCTCAGGACATTCTGTAAGCCCGGGTACCTGCCCAAGAACCGCTGCACCACCAGGTTAAGGACGTGAGCCACACAGGGCACATGGGTCAGTTGTCCCTGTCGGAGGGCGGAGAGGAGGTTGGTGCCATTGTCGCAAACCACCATTCCTGGCTTAAGCTGGCGTGGCGTCAACCACCTCTCGGCCTGGCCCTGCAGAGCAGACAGGACCTCTGCCCCAGTGTGGCTTCTGTCCCCCAAACACACCAGCGCAAGCACGGCATGGCATCTTTTTGCCTGCGTACTTGCGTAGCCCCTTGAACGCCTACGGAGCACCGCTGGTTCCGAGGACAAACCACGGGAAGAGGCCATGGAGGAAGAAGAAGAGGAGGGGGTGGAGGAGAGAGGTGTGTCACAACCAGTAGTAGCATTTTGGAGGCGTGGCGGTGGAACAACCTCCAACACTACTGCACCTTGTCCTGCATCCTTCCCAGCTGCCAAAAGAGTGACCCAATGGGCCGTGAAAGAAAGGTAACGTCCCTGTCCATGCCTGCTGGACCATGAGTCAGCGGTAATATGCACCTTACCGCTGACCGCCCTGTCCAGCGAGGCCAAAACATTGCCTTCCACATGCCGGTAGAGAGCCGGAATAGCCTTCCGTGAGAAAAAGTGGCGTTTGGGAACCTGCCACTGAGGAACCGCACATTGCACAAACTCACGGAAGGGGGCCGAGTCTACCAACTGAAAAGGCAGCAGTTGAAGCGCTAGCAATTTAGCCAAGCTAGCATTCAACCGCTGGGCATGTGGATGGCTGGGAGTGAACTTCTTTCGACGGTCCAGCAGCTGGGGCAGGGAAATTTGCCTGCTAGAATCGGACGTCGGTGTACTGCTAGCAGAGTGGCCGCAAGTACTTGGCTGTGACACACCTAATTCTACACCTTCATTCCTCTCAGTGCATGTTTCAGAGAGGACTGAAGTTATAGTGGGGTTGGAGATCCCAGCTGATGCGGTGCAAGGAGAGGTCCGCTTTGTTCTTTGGTGTGGGTCTTTGAGGTAGGCTTGCCAACGAGCTGCATGGCAGGTCAACATATGTCTGGTCAGGCATGTGGTACCCAAGCGGCTGATGTTTTGGCCACGCGATATACGCTTGAGACATATGTTGCAAACAGCAGCTGTGCGATCTGATGCACTAGCCTCAAAAAAGGCCCACACCAAAGAACTTTTTGAATGACGGGCAGAGGCAGCGCCCTGCACAGGCGGAGCTCTGCGGTGTGATTCCGTCGGTGTACTGCCCTTACGCTGGCCACCAAAGGGCATCCTGCCTCGTTGGAGATGTGCCTCCTCCTCATCCTCCTCCTCCTCCTCTCTCCTATTAGGCACCCACGTGGAGTCAGTGACCTCATCATCCCCTCCCTCCTCATCACTGGAGCCAATCTGGCAGTATGCTGCAGCTGCTGGAACATGACTGCCAGATTGGTGTCCTTCTTGAGCATCCCCTCTGTCTGCTCTCACGCTACTGCCTTCCTGTAGCTGGGTTTCATCATCAGACCCTTCGAAACGCTGGGCATCCTCCTGGAGCATGTACCCAACACTGTGCTCAAACAGTTCGGGGGACTCCTCAGGAGGAGGACATGGTGGGTCTAGGGAAGGAGTGACTGATGATGAGTCTGACATTGATACCAGGGAAGAGGACGCTTTGGCAGCTGCTTTTCCAGTACCCTGAGCCTGGGTGAGAGAGGATGAGGAGGAGGAGGAGGGCTTGGTCATCCACTCTACCAAGTCTTCGGCATGATGTGGCTCAACATGTCCAGCTGCCGAAAAGAAGGACAAGCGTGTCCCATGGCCATGTGCTGATGACAATGCACCGCGTCCACGACCAGCACTGTTGCCCCCAGACACAGAGCCTGCTTGCCCTCTTTTATTGCCTCCTGACTGTCTGCCTCTCCTTGTTTGCCTTCCAGACATTCTAATAGATGGCCTGCAGGGAGATGGGAAAAAAGCAATAAGGGCTACCTTCAGGTGTCCTTCTCTGTCCCTTTACTTAAGGATTTCTAAATATGGTTGAGGATGATTGCTTTTGCACAGAATAGCACAACGACAATTTCCCTGACTGTCCAAAAAAACAAGGATTTCAAAGATGGTTGATGAGGAATGCTTTAGCACACTATAGCACAAGGAGAATTTCCCTCACTGTCCTTCCCTGTCCCTAGAAACAAGGATTATCACAGTGAAAGAAACTGACACTCTTCCTACCTATAGTTTTCTGTCCCTAGAAAAAATGTTTTTTTAAAGCACACTATAGCACAAGGAGAATTCCCTCACTGTCCTTCCCTGTCCCTAGAAACAAGGATTCGCACAGTAAAACACACTGACACTCTCCCTACCTATAGTTTTCTGTCCCTAGAAAAAATGTTTTTTTAAAGCACACTATAGCACAAGGAGAATTTCCCTCACTTTCCTTCCCTGTCCCTAGAAACAAGGATTATCACAGTGAAAGAAACTGACACTCTTCCTTCCTATAGTTTTCTGTCCCTAGAAAAAATTTTTTTTAAAGCACACTATAGCACAAGGAGAATTCCCTCACTGTCCTTCCCTGTCCCTAGAAACAAGGATTCGCACAGTAAAAGACACTGACACTCTCCCTACCTATAGTTTTCTGTCCCTAGAAAAAATGTTTTTTTAAAGCACACTATAGCACAAGGAGAATTTCCCTCACTTTCCTTCTTTGTCCCTAGAAACAAGGATTATCACAGTGAAAGAAACTGACACTCTTCCTACCTATAGTTTTCTGTCCCTAGAAAAAATGTTTTTTTAAAGCACACTATAGCACAAGGAGAATTCCCTCACTGTCCTTTCCTGTCCCTAGAAACAAGGATTCGCACAGTAAAACACACTGACACTCTCCCTACCTATAGTTTTCTGTCCCTAGAAAAAATGTTTTTTTAAAGCACACTATAGCACAAGGAGAATTTCCCTCACTTTCCTTCTTTGTCCCTAGAAACAAGGATTATCACAGTGAAAGAAACTGACACTCTTCCTACCTATAGTTTTCTGTCCCTTGAAAAAATGTTTTTTTAAAGCACACTATAGCACAAGGAGAATTTCCCTCACTTTCCTTCTTTGTCCCTAGAAACATAGAAACAAGGATTATCACAGTGAAAGAAACTGACACTCTTCCTTCCTATAGTTTTCTGTCCCTAGAAAAAATGTTTTTTTAAAGCACACTATAGCACAAGGAGAATTCCCTCACTGTCCTTCCCTGTCCCTAGAAACAAGGATTCGCACAGTAAAAGACACTGACACTCTCCCTACCTATAGTTTTCTGTCCCTAGAAAAAATGTTTTTTTAAAGCACACTATAGCACAAGGAGAATTTCCCTCACTTTCCTTCTTTGTCCCTAGAAACAAGGATTATCACAGTGAAAGAAACTGACACTCTTCCTACCTATAGTTTTCTGTCCCTAGAAAAAATGTTTTTTTAAAGCACACTATAGCACAAGGAGAATTCCCTCACTGTCCTTTCCTGTCCCTAGAAACAAGGATTTGCACAGTAAAACACACTGACACTCTCCCTACCTATAGTTTTCTGTCCCTAGAAAAAATGTTTTTTTAAAGCACACTATAGCACAAGGAGAATTTCCCTCACTTTCCTTCTTTGTTCCTAGAAACAAGGATTATCACAGTGAAAGAAACTGACACTCTTCCTACCTATAGTTTTCTGTCCCTTGAAAAAATGTTTTTTTAAAGCACACTATAGCACAAGGAGAATTCCCTCACTGTCCTTCCCTGTCCCTAGAAACAAGGATTCACACAGTAAAACACACTGACACTCTCCCTACCTATAGTTTTCTGTCCCTAGAAAAAATGTTTTTTTAAAGCACACTATAGCACAAGGAGAATTTCCCTCACTTTCCTTCCCTGTCCCTAGAAACAAGGATTATCACAGTGAAAGAAACTGACACTCTTCCTACCTATAGTTTTCTGTCCCTAGAAAAAATGTTTTTTTAAAGCACACTATAGCACAAGGAGAATTTCCCTCACTTTCCTTCTTTGTCCCTAGAAACAAGGATTATCACAGTGAAAGAAACTGACACTCTTCCTTCCTATAGTTTTCTGTCCCTAGAAAAAATGTTTTTTTAAAGCACACTATAGCACAAGGAGAATTCCCTCACTGTCCTTCCCTGTCCCTAGAAACAAGGATTCGCACAGTAAAAGACACTGACACTCTCCCTACCTATAGTTTTCTGTCCCTAGAAAAAATGTTTTTTTAAAGCACACTATAGCACAAGGAGAATTTCCCTCACTTTCCTTCTTTGTCCCTAGAAACAAGGATTATCACAGTGAAAGAAACTGACACTCTTCCTACCTATAGTTTTCTGTCCCTAGAAAAAATGTTTTTTTTAAAGCACACTATAGCACAAGGAGAATTCCCTCACTGTCCTTCCCTGTCCCTAGAAACAAGGATTCGCACAGTAAAACACACTGACACTCTCCCTACCTATAGTTTTCTGTCCCTAGAAAAAATGTTTTTTTAAAGCACACTATAGCACAAGGAGAATTCCCTCACTGTCCTTCCCTGTCCCTAGAAACAAGGATTCGCACAGTAAAACACACTGACACTCTCCCTACCTATAGTTTTCTGTCCCTAGAAAAAATGTTTTTTTAAAGCACACTATAGCACAAGGAGAATTTCCCTCACTTTCCTTCTTTGTCCCTAGAAACAAGGATTATCACAGTGAAAGAAACTGACACTCTTCCTACCTATAGTTTTCTGTCCCTAGAAAAAATGTTTTTTTAAAGCACACTATAGCACAAGGAGAATTCCCTCACTGTCCTTCCCTGTCCCTAGAAACAAGGATTCGCACAGTAAAACACACTGACACTCTCCCTACCTATAGTTTTCTGTCCCTAGAAAAAATGTTTTTTTAAAGCACACTATAGCACAAGGAGAATTCCCTCACTGTCCTTCCCTGTCCCTAGAAACAAGGATTCGCACAGTAAAACACACTGACACTCTCCCTACCTATAGTTTTCTGTCCCTAGAAAAAATGTTTTTTTAAAGCACACTATAGCACAAGGAGAATTCCCTCACTGTCCTTCCCTGTCCCAAGAAACAAGGATTCGCACAGTAAAACACACTGACACTCTCCCTACCTATCCTTCTCTTTCCCTAAACTAAAGGAATCCAGGTTAAGCAAGAAAAAAATAAATGTCACTGTCCCTGCCTATGCTTCTCTTTCCCTGCTCCGGAACACACTACACTAGGCCGCCGTGCTGGCGGCCTTTTATAGTGTGGGGCGTGTACTAAACACCCTCAGCAATAATTGGCCACAGGCATCCTGCCTGTGGCCAATCATTGCTCTCCTCGCTGCCGGCGCTGTGATTGGCCAAGCATGCGGGGTCACAGTGCATGCTTGGCCAATCACAGCGCCTGGATGACACTGCGATGGCGTAGTGCATTGTGGGCCGTTCGCGTCACTCGAATTTGGCGCGAACGGCCCAAATCGTTCGATCTTCGTCGAACGATCGAACAGCCGATGTTCGAGTCGAACGTATGTTCGACTCGAACACGAAGCTCATCCCTATTTCACAGTAAAAGATATAAGAGAGGTCAGTGGTGGCTTATTTTAAAGCTCCTTTATAGCTTGTTAAGAATATATAAATACTTTAACCATTTGTCCACCGCCCACTGTCAATTGACGGCGGGCGGAGGATACTCTCGTTCTGGGAGGACGTCATATGACGTCCTCCCTTTAAAACGAGCTAAACGTTGCGTGCTCGCCGCCAGCGATCCACGTCCTGTGAGGGAGAGGGGACCGATGGTGTGTCCCTTGTACATAGGGACAACCATCGGTCACCTCCCCCAGTCAGTCCCCTCCCCCCACAGTAAGAACACATTGAGGGAACATATTTAACCCCTTCCCGCCCCCTAGTGGTTAACCCCTTCCCTGCCAATCACATTTATACAGTAATCAATGCATTTTTATAGCAGGGATCGCTGTATAAACGTGAATGGTCCCAAAAATGTGTCAAAAGTGTCTGATGTGTCCGCCGCAATATCGCAGTCACAATAAAAAATCGCAGATCGCCGCCATTACTAATAAAAAAATACAAAAATAAAAATGCTATAAATCTATCCCCTATTTTGTACACGCTATAACTTTGGCGCAAACCAATCAATACGCGCTTATTGCGATTTTTTTTTTTACCAAAAATATGTAGAAGAATACGTATCGGCCTAAACTGAGGAAAATTGTATTTAAAAAAAATAAATGGGTATTTATTATAGCAAAAAGTAAAAAATAGTGTTTTTTTTCCAAACTGGACGCTCTTCTTTTGTTTATAGCGCAAAAAATAAAAACCGCAGAGGTGATCAAATACCACCAAAAGAAAGCTCTATTTGTGGGGAAAAAAGGACACAAATTTTGTTTGGGAGTCACGTCGCACGACCGCGCAATTGTCATTCAAAGTGTGACAGCGCTGAAAGCTGAAAAATGGCTTGGGCAGGAAGGGGGTTTTCGTGCACAGTAGGGAGGTGGTTAATGTCCATAGTCTGGGCACAGGTGCATGCGAATGACAACACTAACCACATTGCTAAATATGATGTTGAAATGTTAAAGTGATTGTAAAAGGTAAAAATATATATATTTTTTCCTTTAACAAATGTGTTCTACTTACATGCTCTGTGCAATGCATTTGCACAGAGCAGCTCCGATCCTCCTCTAATCAGGTCCTAGCCCCTCCCCCTGCTAAATGCCCCCATAGCAAGCTGCTTGCTCCTGAGCTGCTCTCTGTGCGTCCATTGACACACACAGCGCAGCTTAGCACTGCCCCCTCCCCCCATGCTCCCTTCGCCCTGGCTGTGATTGACAGCAGGAGCCAATAGCTTCCGCTGTTGCCTCTGAGCCAGTGAGAAGAGAGAGAGCAGCAATGCTGCTCTTGTGCACAGCACTGGATCAACATCGGGCTTAAAGTGGATGTAAACCCACTCTCATCCTTTCTAAACTACTGCCATAGTGCTGATCTATAAGGATATAGATGCCTCCTGCATATGTATCCTTCTCTGTCAAATGTCTCCCCTCTGTCTGTTATGAGACCTGAAAAACTGCAGATTCTGTGGGTGGATCTGTTGTCTGGAGCTCAGTGGGTGGAGTTGTGATGTCAGTAGACTCCCCGCCCACCTCTACACTCCCCTTGTCAACATGCATTTTCTCCTGTGGATTCCTTCTGCTATGATCACTAACATCCAGTCAAAATACAGAAAAGTAACCACATGATTTCAGAAAAGGAGTCTAAAGCTAGAGCACGAGATCTGTAAATAACCTGTCACTCACAGCAAGGGGGCGGAACGGACAAAAGTTTTTCTCTGTTTGTCCGATTTATCTCACTGAACAATAAAAGAGGATTGCTCAGAGCTGGATTAACTCTTTGTGGCAAGACCTGGCACAAATGATAGGAAATCTTATACTCTACATTGTGACAGCAAAATAAATAAAATACATTTCGGGTTTACATCCACTTTAAGTAAGTATAAGGGGGGCTGGGGGGAGAGCTGCTTACGGAAGTTTTTTTTATCTTAATGCAAAGTATACGTTAACGTAGAAAAAAACACTTATATAGAATATGCATTAGGGCCGAAACAACTAATCGATTAATCGACTACTAATCAATTATGAAATTAATCAATTACTATTTTCATAATCGATTAATCGGCCAGTAACATAATGGGGTTAAAAAAACTCAAATTAGCCCTTTACAGTACATAAAGAGCAAATCGCTACTGTAAATATTACCGTATTTATCGGCGTATAACACGCGACGGCGTATAACACGCACCCCAAGTTTAGGAGGGAATTTTAGGGAAAAAAACTTTTAGGAGGGAATTTTAAGGAAAAATAACTTACATTTAAATGCAGCCTTATCAGTGTCCATTGCAGCCTTGTCACAGTGCAGCCTTGCCCCAGTGTCCATTGCAGCCTTGTCAGTGTCCATTGCAGCCTTGTCAGTGTCCATTGCAGCCTTGCCCCAGTGTCCACTGCAGCCTTGTCGCCGTGCAGCCTTGTCACCGTGCAGCCTTGTCACCGTGTCGCCTTGCCCCCAGTGTTTATTGCAGCCTTGCCAATTTAAAATTGGCGCCGCCGAGACTGCATGGAGCGGGGCGAACATCGCCGTGAAGGCAGGCAACGCAGCCGAGATACACATAGCCGAGTGTGCTCGGCTCTACTCGGCTCTTCTCGGCCCCGCTCACAGTCACGCTGAGTCCCGCCCTATGATGGACATAACACAGATCCAATGGCGGGACAGGGCGTGACTGTGAGCGGAGCCGAGAAAAGCCGAGTAGAGCCGAGTACACTCGGCTATGTGTATCTCGGCGGCCAACCCCCCCTGCTACGCTCACAGTCAGCGGAGATCGACGGGGGATAGGTGGGTATCGGCGTATAACACGCATCCACGATTTCCCCCTGATTTTAAGGGGAAAAAAGTGCATGTTATACGCCGATAAATACGGTACTTTCACTGTCCCACAGTAAAAAAATGAACCCCTTACAGTAGCAATTTGCTCTTTTTTGTACAATTTTTTTTTTTTTAACCCTATTATGTTGCTAAACATCTCAGGCCCGGGTCACACCTCTGTGTTTTTTGGTGTTTTTTGCAGAAACACACTACAGTTCATTTACATGGTTTCCTATGGGACACGTTCACATCCATGATTTTTTTTCAGCTGCTGCGTATTTGGAAAGGGCAAGGACTTTTTTTAACGCAAAGCGGTGCTATTTTGGTTTTTCGGTTCAATATAGTTCATTATAATTCAATGGAGAAGGTGCAGAAAACCATGTAATAATGTGTTTTTTTGCGGCAATTTGTGCTTTTTTTTTTTTTTTTTAAGGTTATTAACCGATTAATCGAAACAATAATCGGCCAACTAATCGATTATGAAAATAATCGTTAGTTGCAGCCCTAATATGCATTATTTTATCTGCCAGATTTACAAATGAATGCACAAAGCCTACAAATCAGCACCTTAGCGTAACATTCCCATGTCTAAAAATCAAATGCTTATAGAAAGGTTTACGCCATTGTACAGTTTAGAGCCATGCTTTATGTGCAAAGCTTTAAAGAGACACTATCAAAGTGACTGTGGCTGTGCAATGGGCATCCCCCTGACACCCCTATACCCATAAACTCTCCCTCTCTGTACTTCCTCATGGCTCCTCGACAGCCAGCGGATGGTGACCCAAGGCAGCGGTGACGTCACCTCCCAAGTCACATGACAGAACCCCATGCCAAGCTCCCAAAAACTGTTGCGTAGGACTACGGTGTGAACTAGCGCTGAAAAAAATAATGCATTCTGCAATTTTACGCTTGGTTTCCTACAAGTACATGTGTACTGCAAATAAGACACGCGACATAGAATAAATATAGAGAACATCTTTGGCATCCCACAATGCAATGCACACACCACTGGTGTTGGAGAAGGTAGGACAGCCAGGTGCAGAAGAGCAACATCAGGCTATATATATAATTGTTGATGTGTTAGAAATAGCTGCTAATACAGCACATAACATAATTGTTCTCTGGCACCAGTCTCTTTTTATTTTTCTTATTTTAGTAAACAGGAACTTAATATAGATAATATGATAGGAGGGGGGAAGTTTGGGACTTTAGATGAGGCGTACATGGTGGGACCAGACAAATTCACATAGGTGCAAACATATGTATGTTTATTGGACCAATGATCGACATGGTATGAGAAAAACGTAGTTGCATACATACACCAGGGGTAATGTTCTAGTACAAACATGATAAACAGCATATATAACAACATGGCACATCAGGTGATACAATAATAACATGTCCTTCATGTAATGAAAGTGAACTAAAATATCAACAGAGGGTAAAACCATCTAAAATGATCAATGTGTGTTGGATGCATCAGAGTAAGGCTCGACCGATCCTGCAATCATTCGGCCAGCGCCAGTGGGCGGGACCACCCGGGGGGGGGGGTTTGACAGAGGCTGTGCGACGTGCGCTATTGGCGGGGATGCAAGTGATGTCATGGCGCGGCGCCAGCCTTTGAAAACCATACATGACAGAGGCAGGAGCTGAGCAGGCGGAATGGAGGAGCCCAGCCCAGCCTCCACAGAAGAAGTGGACCAGCTCAGGCAAGCCTTCCTTGCTTTAAGGTAATAAAGAGCTTCTTCTTCTGGTGACAGGAGGTGGTGGGGGCATGAGGTGATGGTGGCAGAAGGTGGTGGTGGTGGGTGCAGGAGGTGGTGGTGTTTGGGGCAGGAGGTGATGGTGCCAAGAGCTGGCAGGAGGTGGTGGTGGGAGCAGGAGGTGATGGTGGCAAGAGCTGACAGAAGCTGATTGTGGCAGGAGGTAGAGGGTATTTTTATGTGCACTTTTACCTCCTGGGTACAGGAGGTGGTGGTGGGAGCAGGAGGTGATGGTGGCAAAAGCTGGTAGGAGGTGGTGGTGGTGGGGGTGGGTGCAGGTGGTGGTGGTGGTGGGGGCAGGAGGTAATGGTGGCAAGAGCTGGCAGAAGGTGGTGGCAGAAGGTGATGGTGGTGGCAGAAGGTGATGGTGGTGGGTGCAGGTGGTGGTGGTGGTGGGTGCAGGTGGTGGTGGGGGCAGGAGGTGATGGTGGCAAGAGCTGGCAGGAGGTGATGGTGGCAAGAGCTGGCAGGAGGTGGTGGTGGCAGGAGCTGGTGGTGGCAGAAGGTGGTGGTGGTGGGGGCAGGAGGTGATGGCAGAAGGTGGTGGGGGCAGGAGGCGATGGTGGCAAGAGCTAGCAGGAGGTGATGGTAGGGGCAGGAGCTGGCAGGGGGTGATGGTGGCAAGAGCTGCAGCATGTCACGCCACCCTGGTAAAATTCATGTTATTGGTTCGCGGAATTCAAAAACCATCTCCTGTACCATGTCTGCAGTCTCTGATCAACTCCTGTACCATGTCTGCAGTCTCTGATCATCTCCTGTACCATGTCTGCAGTCTCTGATCAACTCCTGTACCATGTCTGCAGTCTCTGACCATCTCTTGAACCATGTCTGCAGTCTCTGACCATCTCTTGAACCATGTCTGCAGTCTCTGACCATCTCCTGTACCATGTCTCCAGTCTCTGACCATCTCATCTTTTATCATGTCTGCAGTCTCTGAGGGGGAGCCAGTAGAGGAGTCAAGAGTGGGAGCGCCGCCAGATTGGGGATCACGAGAGAAGTCAGATGTGTGTGGACTGTGTAGCGGAGACTATCAGATAAAACCAGAGCTGCCAAGCTGGAGTTGCCTGACTGAGTCCTGCACGGTTCACCTGAGAGGAGGTCAGTCTGAGGGGTGGGTCACTGATGTAAGGGGGGGGAGTGAACACAATAATGTAAGGGGGCACTGAAATAAAGGTTAACCCTTATATCAGTAACCCCCTTACCTTAGTGTATTCACTCTGCGGAAGGTAATCTCTGGTCACCAGAGTCCCCCCCCCCCCCCCCCATTAGAGTTCCCAATGTTCCCTTTTACATCAGAGTCTGCAGGATTTCCTCTTATAGTGCAAGGGAGAACTCTGCGGACCCTGATGTAAGTGGGAACTCTGATATAAATGGGAGCACAGAGCCCCCCCTTACATCAGAGTTCCCCCTTAGATCGTGATCTGTGGCATCGTCCTTTACATCAAGGTTTGAAGAGTTCTCCCTTGCACTGTAATGGGAAACTCTGTGCTGGCTGTGTTATATTAACCTGACCTTCATGTAAATAGAGAAATTCGGTTTTTAACTTTTGTTTAACCTAAACACATTGCTAATAGCACTAGCAACATGTTTATAGTTTAAATACTAAAAGTTGCACAGTTTAGCGCCGAAAACAGCCATTTTAGGTTCTTTTTGGAAGTGTCAGGCCTAAAAATTTGGTGGTGTTCGTAATTTTTAGGCATCTTGCCAGTAAATTTCACTTGGGGGGGTTGGCAACACTGTGGAGCGGCGATACCCGGAAGACACGCCGAGGCAAGATGACATCTCCCTCGACATGGACCAGGTAAGTTCCCGACGCCCCGTTCTAAGGTAAGTATTTCATAATGAGCTAGTATGCGGTGCATACTAGCTCATTATGCCTTTTGCCTTACAGGTATGAAAAAAATAAAAAATACAGCAGCGGGTATACAACCGCTTTAAGCAAAAGTTACCTTCCCTTAAAACTGTTTTTTAAATGATCAGCGGATACCGAGATATAGGCAGACGATGTTGACTTTTCTTGTAAAAGTCTAGCTTGGCCTCTTCTTAAGGTTGGATTCACACCTATTGCATTTTTTAGTGCTTTTTGCATTTTGCAGATTTGCACTACAGAACGTGTTCCATAGGAAACCATGTTAAATAGACTGTAGTGCAAATCTTCAAAATGCAAAAAGCGCTAAAAATGCCTAGGTGTGAATCCAGCCTAATATGGTGGATACATTTCAAGGACTGATGGCAGGCCCAAGAGGAGCATTTCTTCTCAATTCAGACTACAGCAGGAAGGAACCAAAATACTAAAAAGTGTATGTTACCCCCAACATCTCATATTCCTATTGTGTGTCTGTTATACCATGTACTTGTATAAAAAGTGTCTCAGAGCTTGAATGGCCCTGAAAAATGAACTACGTGTTTGAATGACCTCCATAGTAGACAGAACGTTTATATAGTTTTTCAACAGGAAACGCATTTTAGAGCTGCCAAAATTCCAAAACCACATAATAATTGCTTATTCCAAATCATTACCATGGCAGTATCTCGCCTCTGACTGCGTTGCAGAGGGCAGATTCTTGTTTTTGAAGGGTCACGTTATGCAAAATACCTTTCCCCCTTGCAAATGCTTACTTCTGCATAGCCTCGTACACACGATTGGATTTTCTGCGGACAAAGTGTAGGACTTTTGTCCGAAGGGCGTTGGCCAGGATCTTGTCTTGCATACAAACGGCAAATAATTGTCAGCCAACAAACACAAAACGACGTGTGTTTTTTCAGCTCTTTATCGCCACCCTTTGGGCAACTTCTGCTAATGTTGTGTTATGGTGAGCGTTGCGTCTGAGCATGCATGTTTGTACTTTGGAGTTTTGTCCAAAGGACTTCTGTACACACGATCGGATAATCCGACAACACACATTTGTTGGCGGACAATTTTAAAGCATGCTATCCCACATTTGTTGGCGGAAAATCCGACAACAATTGTCCGATGGAGCGTACAAACGGTCGGATTATCAGCCTGTCATCACACAATTCCCGTCGGATAATCCGATCGTGTGTACGGGCCTTAAAGGGGTTGTAAAGGTACATGTTTTTTCACCTTAATGCATCCTATGCATTAAGGTGAAAAAACATCCGAGCATTAGCGCCCCCCCGAGCCCCCGTTTACTTACCTGACCCCTCAAAAGTCCCACGCCGTGAACGCGCTGGCTTCTTGGCCGGGCTTCTGGCTCATTCATTGGTTGATTGAAAGCAGCTGAAAATGCCCTCCTCAGCTTATACTCGAGTCACCTTTTTGCGCCTGATCTCCCGGAATTGGGGACCCGGTACCTGGACCCCAAACTTGGCACAAATGTAGCCCCACTCTTCCTCTACAAGTGTGCAAAGTTTATTGTCCGAGGGACCTACGGCCGGGGAGCACCGATTTTTCAAAGCCGGGCACCCCTTCCATAGACTCCCATGTTAAACGGTAATTTCTCTGGTAACTTTGGAGACCCAGTACTGGCCGGTCGTAGGGCCCCTGGACCCGAAACTTGGCACACATGTAGCCCCACTTTTCCTCTATAAGTGTGCAAAGTTTTTTGTCTGGGGAACCTACGGTCGGGGAGCAACGATTATTCAAACCTGGGCACTCCTTCTATAGACTCCCATTTAAAACGTCAGTCTAGTCATGGGCACAGTGAGGCATGGACACAGTGAGGCATGCACATGGACAAAGTGAGGCACAGTGAGGCATGCAGATGGACACCCTAGGCTTATACTCGAGTCAATACGTTTTCCCAGTTTTTTGTGGTAAAATTAGGTGCCTTGGCTTATACTCGAGTATATACGGTATGTCTCAGAAGAGATAAAAGATGTCCCTTTTAATCTACATATTTAATGCTGCCAACTGCCTAGGCTTGCATCCTGAGCTCCTGGAAACGCTCCAACCCACCGACATTATGACAGGGGTTTGCCAGGGTGAACGACATCCGAGAGATGGAGGATCTTACCGTGGCCGTTAGAGACAAGGGTTCTGATTAGAAATAAAATGGTTCTACTAGGAGGAATTTCAATTGTCTTGTCCAAGTATAAACAAGTGATACAACCCTTTACTATGCTCTCCACTTTGCAGTATTCTCACCGGCAAGTATTGAGGCGTTATTACAATTCTAGGACACGTCAAATTACTTCTCCCTCCTAGTGTATTAGGTAGCGGGATTTGAGGTGAGAAGAAAGGAGAGGAAACATCTTTTCCTCCCTTTTTCTATCTTATATCATGTATAGGTTCTTATTGTTCCGCGCTCCTTTGGATAGGAGCCCATACTTTTCCTTCCCTACAGTTTTACCACCCCCTCGTTCTACTTCCTCCTGTTAGGTCCTGGGCACTCCCCGGGGCCATTTCTGAAACCAAATCTTATGAGTTGTTTCACCAAACATTTATTGCCAACAGAATTTTCTATTTCCCATTATATCACTCTGCTATGTTTAGCCTGTACGCTGTAATTTAACAAACCTCCTTATATTCTTTAATGTACAATTTTGGATTTTGTTGGTCTGGCTATCTTTTCTTTTTCGTACATCACGGGACACAGAGCGACTTAGTCATTACTAATGGGTTATATAGTTTACCTTCAGGTGCTGGCACTGGCAACTTCCAAACCGGAAGTACCCTCCCCTATATAAGCCCCTCCCATCCGGGAGCACCTCAGTTTTTTGCCAGTGTCTAAGGTGTTGGCCAAAGAGTAACATGTGTTTTCACTGGGCTTGCGTACAGGTTCTTTTGGGCCTCAGTAAGCTATTCCGGATCCCACCAAAAAAGCTTCATAGCTAAATGGTCGGTACCCGGGCCTTGCAGCAGAAGAGCAAGGTTTTGCCTGTAATGCCTCTCTTAGGAGGGCTGGACCCTGGGATCCAGAGCTCTGGTCATACCCACGACCAAGATGTTGTCTGTGCAGGGTGCTATACAGGTCCAGGGGAGTGGAATCCTTGGGAACCCGGTCCCTGAAGGTTTAATTACAATGCCTGCCGTGCAGTGCCGGCCCAAGACATTGTGCTGCCTGGTACCAAGAATGAAATGCTGCCCCCCCCCCCAAAAAAAAAAATCACGCCCACCAAAATGCCCCCACATCCATCATTTTATATCATGATAACTAAAGTGGACCTGTCATGGCTCTATAAAAAGGACCTGTTATGGCTCTATTCATGTATACAGGAGTATAAAGAGGTCATGGCATTATACGTGTATATAGAAGTATAATGAGGACCTGTCATGGCTCTATACATGTACCGTATTTTTCCTGTCTATAAGACGCCCCATGTACAAGATTTTTCCAACCCAAAATTAAGAAATCAATATTTTACACATAGGTAAAACAGAACACATTTTTATTTAGTAATTACCGCAGGTAACGTTTAAATACTAGTATATTATGCAGCGGTTGTTCTTCCTGTTTTCTCCACTGTCTGATCATATACTCAGTGGAGGCAAGTCCAAACTGTTTCTCTGCAGCTCTATTCCCATGCTCTTTTTTGCATAGCTGGCTACATTTGGTTTGATTTGGTAGAGTAAGACAATCACTTACTTTTATTAGTTTCTGACATCTTGGTCCCAGAACACTCCGGTCCCTGTTGCATCTGTGCATCTCCACTTCCAACAGGATTGCATCTGATCACTCTCCACCTCCACCCCCAGCTCTATCTGACGTCAGTAACATACGGCTCGTGATTGG
The DNA here is from genome assembly GCA_029206835.1 of Rana muscosa. Classification (NCBI taxonomy): domain Eukaryota; kingdom Metazoa; phylum Chordata; class Amphibia; order Anura; family Ranidae; genus Rana; species Rana muscosa. Next base: position 301,123,105 of record CM055128.1, read on the forward strand.
AGGAAGCCGCTTGACAAGCTATGGGCCGCGACGCACCTGCGCGGCTGTCTCCCAGGCTGACTGACCGTGTATAAGACGCTGTTCGATTTACAGGCTATTATTTTAGGAAAAAAAAGCGTCTTATACACGGAAAAATACGGTATATAGAAATATAAAGAGGACCTGTCATGGCTCTATACATGTATGTAGGAATATAAAGAGGACCTGTCATGGCTTTATACATGTATGTAGGAGTATAAAGAGGACCTGTCATGGCTCTATACATGTATGTAGGAGTATAAAGAGGACCTGTCATGGCTCTATACATGTATATAGGAGTATAAAAGGACCTGTGCGTGGCCGGCGGCCGCGATGTCACCGGCCACACGTAGTGGATTGTCACTTGCCATGACGCCACCTGTCACACATTGCGGATTGTCACTTGCCACGACGTCACCTGCCACACGTTGCAGATTGTCACTTGCCACTTGCTGTGTCCCAGAGTAAAGGCAGGCAGCAGAGAGATAATGTAATCTCTCTGCTGCCCGCACAGTGGGGGCGGAACTGCAGTGATGCAGGGCGGGCAGTGAGAGATGATGTCATCTCTCTGCTCCCCCGCCCGCTGTTTGGCCAGCAAGCCCGCTTACCTGCTGACTGTCCCGCCCGCTGACTGTTCCCCTGTTCTGCCCGCACGCCCAAAGCCCAGGTGAATGGAGCGCGCGGGGAGTGGAGCGGGCTGGCCGGCATCCAATTTGCCTCACAGTGGAGCGTGGAGCAGGCGGAACGGGTTGGCGACAATTTGCCTCACAGTGCAGCGTAGGGTTGCCACCTTTTCGTCAAGCCAAACCCGAACACATTAGCAGCGCACGCCAATATATATATTTTTTTGTAGTACATTAAATTCATTACCTCTGTACAAAGCAATGCACAGCTAATTTTTTTTATTTAGTATACACTGTACATATATTTTTGTGATTAAATAAAATTTCTAATCATATGGAGTTAATCACAAGAGTCCCCCTTTATATCAGAGTCAACAGAGTTCTCCTTTAGATCTGAATCCACAGAGTTCCCCTTTACATCTGAATGCACAGGGTTCTGCAGAAGAGAAGTGCAGAGGGTAAGATGGGGGCAGTATGTACAGGAGAGGAGTGCAGAGGGTATGATGGGGGCAGTATGCATAGGAGAGAAGTGTGGAGGGTATGATGGAGCAGTATGTATAGAAGAGGAGTTGGGAGGGTATGAGGGGGGCGGTTTGTACAGGAGAGGAGTGTGGAGGGGATGATGGGGGACAGTATGTACAGGAGAGGAATGCGGAAGGGATGATGGGGCGGTATGTACAGGAGAGGAGTGTAGAGGGTATGATGGGGGCAGTATGTACAGGAGAGGAGTTCGGAGGGTATGATGGGTGCAGTTAATACAGGAGAGGAGTTCGGAGGGTATGATGGGTGCAGTTAGTACAGGGGAGGAGTTCGGAGGGTATTATGGGTGCAGTTAGTACAGGAGAGGAGTGTGGAGGGTATGATGGGGCGGTATGTTCAGGAGAGAAGTGTGGAGGGTATGATAGGTGCAGTTAGTACAGGAGAGGAGTTTGGAGGGTATGATGGGTGCAGTTAGTACAGGGGAGGAGTTCGGAGGGTATGATGGGTGCAGTTAGTACAGGAGAGGAGTTCGGAGGGTATGATGGGTGCAGTTGGTACAGGAGAGGAGTTCGGAGGGTATGATGGGTGCAGTTGGTACAGGAGAGGACTTCGGAGTGTATGGCGGTGGCAGAATGGGGAGGGATTTCTTGCGGTGTCTATGGGGTGACCAGGGAGTGATGTTGGGAAGATAGGGGAAGAAAAGTGACCATGAAATGATGTCCCTCAGCTGGGGGGGGGGGGGGTAGGAAGCAGCTCTGAGTGACGTCTGTATAAAGTGGTCTGGGGGGGGTGATGCCAGCTGGGGGGAGTTGAGAAGTGGTCAGGTCGTGATGTATATAATAAAAAAAAACTCATCCACTAAAAACATACAACAATAAATCATACAACAGTACTACTAATCCAGCTCCTAGCACTCTGTATACCCAGATAATGTGAAGGTAATTGATGACCATTCATATAACCCTGTGGTATCCAGGCTCTGAGTCTGGACAATCAGAGGTGTGAACTCACCACATATATACAGGTTACATTAATGGTTATAAATGACTTCTTCACATTATCTAGTCTGAACAATTGGATTGGAGGATGTTTGCACAGACTGTTCATGCTTAGAAGTGATCTGTTAAATGTGATAGGGCTGGTGCAGACCCCCCCCCCCCTCCCCCCCACACTCAAACTCACTATCTCCTCCGATTCTTCTGTCAACTTAACCCTTCACTGCATCTCCTGAAGAAAAAAACACTTTGAAAGCAACTACTATCCACCCTAGAAAACTTCTCCCAGAAAAAGTCAGCTCACCTCCTCCCTTCCTCTGGCCAGCCTGACAGGAGATCCAGTGAGCTCCGCCCCCCAGTTCTCTCAACACTCCGCACTGGTGATTGGAGGGGGAGAGGTTGATGTCAGAGATAACAGGGACCCCGCACGGCAGGAGACTGGAGGGAGGGGGAAGAGACAGGAAGGAGCTTTGAATCCCAAACACACACCGCAGCCGCAGGCACAGTGTATTCTTTACAATGCCGCTGCTGCTGTTTCACAGTGATAGGTGGAGTGGGGGAGAGGAGCGGGCAGGCGGCAATTTGCCGCCCCCCTGATTGTGCCGCCTGGTACAATGGTACCATCGGGTCCCATGGTAGGGCCGGCCCTGCTGCCGTGATAGGTGAAGTTTGGGCTTCTGTGGACCAAACAGAGTCCTGCGGCGGGGAACAGGTAAGTGGGGGCCCCCAGGAACTTGGTTCTATTGGGGGACCCCCAAGCCTAATTTGTCTTTCTGTCTGTTACCTAACGGTATTCCCGCTAATATCTGTGTATGCCTGTAACTACTGAAAATGTAAAATTTTAATAGTAGTCAAGAAAAAAAAAAAAAAGGACCGCGGTACCTGTGTTAAACCACTAGAGGCCGCTGTGGTCCATTTTTCTTGTCATGTGGATCTTTGGTTTTCTCAAGTCAAAAGATCCAGGCAGTTGGTAAGTTTCTCTGTGGGAATCCACTTCCTCTGCCCTGTTGCTGCGCTCATCCACCGCACAGGCCCTCCGGCAAAAAGGGCCCTGGCTCCTAGTCCCTGTTTGATTTTCGAAAAGGGCGCCAATGGCGCATGGGCGCGCGCGGGCGCGTGCACGCGCCTCCTATGAAAAAAAAGGGGCGGGGCGGGTGGATGACGCTCGATGCGTGCCACGGCGCTTCTGCGCATGTGCAGGCGTCCCAGCTTGTATAAAGTCACAGTACAAGTGTCAGCTGGATGCAAACAGAGCTAGCAACAAACAGTGGCACACAGAGGCGGTTGATGCAGGCATCCCCATAGAAAGGCACTTTAGTGGACACCAGCTGGTATATAGCAGCAACTGTGTTAGACTATTACCAGCAAAATTGGTGTATGACGACGGGAATACCTCAGCGTTGTGCTTATAGGATATGTCGTCCAGACGCTCTGGAAATAGATCTTCCAAGAAGCGAAAGGGGTCTCCGTCGGGCTCTGAGGATTTTGGGCATGCTGTACTGCGCCAATCTCCCCTGAAATTTCAGAGGTCAGTAGCCGTAGGAACCCCGCAGGAGTACCTGGTACTGCGGCTGTCCCCAGTCCACCTGCTCCTGTATATATAACAGAGGAGGTTTTATCCTCAACTCTGGGAGGATTGGAAGAGAGATTAACAGCATTGATCGCTGCTTCCCTGTCACAGGAAAAGCGCGTCCGATCTCCGTCTCCTCCTGCAGGGTGCCTGTTAGTGGAGGAACAGTCCCAGAGATCGACCTACCTGAAGGGGATCAGGTGAGGTTGATAAAGTTATAGAGGAATCAACAGTGGAAGAACCTTTCTCAGCATCTCAGGCTGAAAGATTATGGGTTCAGTCTCTGACTAACATGGTCCGAGCAGCATTTTAAATGCCTCTGGCGGAACCATCAACCACTACTGTCTCCTCGCTGGGGTCGCTGAAAGCTCCCCAGACTGTCTGTTCCTTCCCAATCCACCCTTTATTGGAAGGGTTTATTTACCAGGATTGGGAGCATCCTGTAAAATATTTACTCCCCCCAAGAGATTTCCAGTGATCTATCCCATGGAGGATAAGTTCATAAAAAAAAAAAAAAAAAATGGAGGGTCCCTACAGTGGACACAGCCATCTCTTGTGTAAATAAATCACTGACATGTCCAGTAGATAATGTTCCAATGTTCAAGGACCCAATAGATAAAAAATTGGAGTCTTTACTAAAATCTGCTTTCTCTACAGCAAGCATGGTGACACAACCTGCGGTAGCAGCGATTGGAGTCTGCCAAGCAGTGAAAGATCAGTTGAAACAAGTCTTAAGGGACTTACCAGATCAGCAGGCTCTTGCCCTAGCTGACCTACCTAGAGCCTTGTGTTGCGGTGGACGCCATAAAGGATACAATCCAACAGGCATCCCGCTTTACGCTGTCTGTAGACATATGCGTAGGCTTCTATGGCTCAAAAACTGGTCTGCTGAAGCTCCCTGTAAGAAATTGCTGATTAGCTTCCCATTTCATGGAGAACGCTTATCTGGAGATGATCTGGACAAATATATCCAGAAAACTTCTGCCGGTAAAAGTACAATCTTGCCGGTTAAGAACAAGGGTAGAAGTCCTTCTTTTAAGAGGCCTACTTCTCCAGTCCCTGGCACATCGGCTGTGAAACAGTTCCGACGGCCTCCGCGGTCAAATCCAGGGGGCAGAAATCAGGGACAATCACAGGGTAACAAGAAACCCTGGGTCAAGAGAGGTACAAAACCTCCCCCCAAGTCATGAAGGGTTGCCCCCACTCAATCGGGTGAGGGGAAGACTTCAGTTGTTCACAGAGACTTGGCGGGACACCATCAGAGATGGGTGATCTCCGCAGTAAGTCTGGGATACAGGCTGGAGTTAAAAGACATTCCTCCTGCCCATTTTATAAGGTCAAACGTGCCAAGCGATCCCCAGAAGAGTGGATCCCTCCTTCTGGCACTAGAGCAACTATTGCCCCAAGGGTAATCATGAAGGTTCCCTTGGAAGAAAACGGGTTCGGGTTTTACTCGAACCTTGTCACAGTCCCCAAACCAAATGGGGACATGAGGCCCATATTAAATATAAAAGGGCTAAACAAGTTCCTACATATCAGGACTTTTTCGGATGGAGTCGATCCGATCGGTGGCCACCGCCCTACAAGGGCAGGAATGGTTAGCCTCGATCGACATAAGGGATGCTTATTTGCATATTCCCATCTGTCCGGCCCACCAGAAATTTCTACGCTTTGCAGTAGAAGGGCGCCATTTTCAGTTCAGAGCCTTACCTTTCGGTCTGGCCACAGCACCACGAGTGTTCACAAAAATTCTGGCCCTACGATTGGCCAAACTAGGAACACAAGGTGTAACGATAATGGCATATCTAGACGACTTGTTGCTGATAGACCACTCAGTGAAAAAAACTAGAAGTGGTCGTTCACAAGATAATCAAGTATCTGGAATCTCACGGTTGCATTATCAACCGAGACAAGTCAGCCCTAAAACCAGTCAAAAGCCTGGAATACTTGGGGGCTAAGACTGGATTCAAATCAGAGAAAGATTTTCTTACCTCCAGAGAAGGTGTCGTCTTTGAAAGATTTGACCCACTTAGTGGGTACAAAAAAGAAAAACCATCCATACGCCTGTGTATAAGGCTGCTGGGAAAAATGGTGGCTTCATTCGAAGCAGTACCCTACGGTCAATTCCATTCAAGGAACTTGCAGAGGGCCATACTGTCAGCCTGGAACAAAAAAGTTCAGGCTTTAGACTTACCAATGTCCCTGTCCCCTTCCGTTCGCAAGAGCCTCCATTGGTGGTTGGTGCCAGAATCTGGAAAAAGGGAAACCCTTCAGTCCGGTTTCTTGGAAGGTGGTCACTACAGATGCCAGCCTCATAGGCTGGGGGGGCAGTACTGGAGCAATGGTCTCTCTAGGGCAAGTGGTCAGAAGCAGAGAAGGCCCTGCCCACCAATCTCTTAGAGATACGAGCAGCCCGGTATGCCCTAGTAGCATGGACATCCAAACTCCAAGGGCCACCTGTCAGAATTCAATCAGACAATGCCACAGCAGTGGCATATATCAATCACCAGGGTGGCACCAGGAGTTGTGCAGCCCAGAGGGAAGCGAATTGCATCCTGGAATGGGCAGAAAGGTATGTCACAGCCATATCCGCGGTTTTCATCCCAGGAGTGGAAAATTGGAGAGCGGACTTTTTAAGTCGCCAGCAATTATGCCCGGGGAATGGTCTCTTCACCCCGAGGTTTTCCAGGCAATATGCCAGCGGTGGGGAACACCGGATGTAGATCTGCTAGCATCCAGATTCAACGCAAAGGTGGACAGATTTGTGTCTCGCACAAAGGATCCCCTAGCTTGCGGTTCGGATGCCCTAGTGTTCCCTTGGGATCAGTTCAAGCTGATATATGCATTCCCACCGCGATTAATCCGCAGAATCAGGGTAGAAAAGAAACCAGTGATTCTGGTGGCTCCAGCGTGGCCCCGAAGGGCATGGTACGCGGAGATTGTAAAAATGTCAGTGGGAAGTCCTTGGACCCTCCCACATCGTCCGGACCTGCTTTCGCAAGGACCGATATACTACCCTTCCTTACCAGCCCTAGGTTGACGGCCTGGCTATTGAAGCCCACATTCTAAAAAAGAGAGGGCTCTCTAATCCTGTGGTATCTACCATGATCAATGCCAGGAAGCCGGTATCCAGGCAGATCTATTATAGGATCTAGAAGGCGTACATCACGTGGTGTGAGGCCAGGAAATGGCATCCACGTAAGTACGTAATAGGTAGGATTCTGGACTTCCTACAGTGGGCTGTACATAGGAAGCTGGCCTTGAGTACTATCAAGGGTCAGACGGCCTTGTCAATATTTTTTTCAAAGGCCCTTGGCTTTGCATTCATTAGTCAAAGCTTTCATACAAGGAGTGATGCGTATTAGCCCTCCGGTTAGTATTCCCATATGTCCATGGGACTTAAACCTGGTTCTGTCGGTTCTACAGAAACAACCATTTGAACCATTGCGGCACATTTCCTTGGTTCTTTTCACCAGGAAATTGATTTTCTTAGTAGCCATTTGTTCGGCTAAAAGAGTATCGGAATTAGCCGCCTTGTCCTGTAAGGAGCCATATCTGGTTATCCATAAGGACAGAGTAGTATTACGTCCTCATCCAGCCTTCTTCCTAAGGTGGTATCGAGGTTCCATTTGAACCAAGATGTGGTTCTTCCTTCCTTTTTCCCCAAACCTAGTTCGGTAGAGGAAAAGTTATTGCATTCTTTGGATGTAGTAAGAGCAGTTAAAGCTTATCTTAAAGCCACTGCTCAGATTCGTAGAACGGATACTTTGTTTATTCTGCCGGAAGGCCCCAGAAAGGGTCAGGCAGCATCAAAAATCTACTTTAGCAAAGTGGATTCGACAGGTCATAATACAAGCCTATGGCTTGAAAAGGAGACCGCCTCCGTTCAAAGTTAGGGCGCACTCCACAAGAGCAGTTGGAACTTCATGGGCAGTGCATCACCAAGCCTCCCTGGCTCAAGTCTGTAAGGCCACAACATGGTCTTCAGTACACACGTTTACTAGATTCTACCAGGTAGACGTCAGAAGTCAGGAGGATGTCGCCTTTGGGCGCAGTGTGTTGCAGGCCGCAAAAGAGCCTCATGCCTGATGGCGCCCAGCTTATGTATAGTGTATCCCTCCCCTCATTGGGCATTGCTTTGGGACGTCCCATTAGTAATGACTAAGTCGCTCTGTGTCCCGTGATGTACGAAAAAGAAAAAGGGATTTTTATAACAGCTTACCTGTAAAATCCTTTTCTTGGAGTACATCACGGGACACAGAGCTCCCACCCCTCTTTTTGGGACACTTATTGCTTTGCTACAAAACTGAGGTGCTCCCGGATGGGAGGGGCTTATATAGGGGAGGGTACTTCCGGTTTGGAAGTTGCCAGTGCCAGCACCTGAAGGTAAACTATATAACCCATTAGTAATGACTAAGTCGCTCTGTGTCCCGTGATGTACTCCAAGAAAAGGATTTTACAGGTAAGCTGTTATAAAAATCCCTTTATTGTATACGTTGTACCAGCTGATTGTTTTTTCTGTTATGGTGAACTTCTCTCATAACCTCAGACAAAGCAGGAAATCTCCCAACTTCATGATTCATGGGTGTCTGCAACATCCAGAAGTAAAGGGAAATACCCCCGCCCGTAGGGACATATACTATATTACCAAAAGTATTGGGACACCTACCTTTACACACAAATTTTAATGGCATCCCAGTCTTAGTCCGTAGGGTTCAATATTGAGTTGGCCCACCCTTTGCAGCTATAACAGCTTCAACACTTCTGGGAAGGCTGTCCACAAGGTTTAGGAGTGTGTCTATGGGAATGTTTGACCATTCTTCCAGAAGCGCATTTGTGAGGTCAGTCACTGATGTTGGATGAGAAGGCCTGGCTCGCAGTCTCTGGTCTAATTCATTCCAAAGGTGTTCTATCGGGTTGAGGTCAGGACTCTGTGCAGGCCAGTCAAGTTCCTCCACCCCAAACTCGCTCATTTGGTGGAGGCGAATTATGGTGTGTGGTTCTTGTTTAGGGATTGGACTTGGCCCCTTAGTTCCAGTGAAAGGAACTAACAAGGTCCATAAAGACATGGATGAGCGAGTTTGGGATGGAGGAACTTGACTGGCCTTTTTTGTTAGTAGAGTAATGAAAGTTTACAACTTCTGTCAGGATTTTTTTATTTTTTTTTGCTATCTGTATCCCCTTGGGGAGTTTTTTTTCTCACTTCCTGTCCAGATGACGAGTGCCAGAACAGGAAGTGAGGAGAAATCTGCTCTATGGAGAGACATGCAACATTAAAACTCTGACAGAAAAATCTTCTGTTGCAGACGTGGACAGCATTGAAAGCTCCAACCCTTCTGCTCTATTTAAAACTTTGGCTGGAGTTGGGCTTAAAAGGTCTTTCAGCTCAGAACTAATATTTCAGTATTTGATGTATGCTGGCGAGCTGAGCTCCCCGCTGGCTTCTTTTTATCTCTTACGGACTCCAATGGTGAGATCTTCCCACTCGAGTTCCTCAGCTCTACTCACCTGCTGCGGCCTTTACGAGGGGCTCTCTGCTTCTCTGCTGGATTTTTTCATTTACTTCATATATTATGGAGAATGCAGCAGGAATATTTCAGGATGGCATAGGGCAGGAGCATTGCACTACAGCAACTACATCTCATAACAGGAGTCTTTACAAGACATAAAAAGCCAGTGGCTGCTCGATTTAAACAAAAAAAAATAATCAATGGAGTGATCCTTTCAAGAAAAACGATAGTCTTTCATTTTCTTTAGGGCTAACTGAGCTTACCACCCTAGGCCTTAAAATCTCCCCGTGGCGAGGCTATATGCATTAAATTACTTTTGTATTATTAACAGTAATGCTAGGTTTATACTGGGACAACGCCTGAAAAGCCAGCCACTGTGGATCCCACCTGATCGCCTTTTTTTTCCAGTGAATATTCATTTTTAATGGGACTAATGCGCTGAAACTATGAGCCATGTATATGGCTCATGCTTGTCGGGAGGCCTTATTGATGTCATGTACCTGGTTGGAGGCCGAAGTGACAAGAGGGCTGTCAGGAATCATAAACCAGGCAGAGACATAAGTTAAAATCACACCTTTATTGTAAAAGCAAGAATAACACAGATCAGGAACGTAGTCAAAAACAGAAGCCTGGGTTTGGAAGCCAGAGCGGGTAATCAGACGAGCCAGGATTAGGGAAGCAGAAGTCATCGTTGTCAGGAGCCATAATTCAGGAGCAGGAATCAGAAGAGAAGTCAGCCAGGCCAAGTCCTATACACAGGACCACACTGGAGATGTTGACCACGCGAGGGCACAGAGGGAATGAGCAAAGCTGTTTCAATAGTCAAAAACACAAAAGAAGAGAGCGCAAAGCCACCCTAGTGTAACTAGGCTTTAAAGCGGAGTTCCACCCGTGATTTTTTATTTTTTTTAAAGTCAGCAGCTACTAACACTTACCTGTCCTAGGCGCCTGCGATGATGGGCCCCCGATGGCGATCGCTCGGTCCTGGTGCCTCCATCCTGACTAAGGGAAACAGGCAGTGAAGACTTACAGCTTCACTGCCCGTTTCCTACTGCGCATGCGCGACTCGCATGGCGCTTTGTGAATGGGTCGCTGCCTCCTGGGATACACACAGTTCCCAGAAGGCAGCGCGCCCCATTCACCAGAAGACACCGCGACGGAGGACGAGGAAGAAGACCACTGCGGTGGATGAAGAGGCAGAAGAGCTACTTCTGCATAGCGACCGCCCTTTCTGGTGAGTATAAAAAAAAAAAAAATTATATTAATTTTTTTCAATTTTTTTTATGATTTTTAGGAAAAAAAATAAAAATCAGGGTGGAACTCCACTTTAATATGGTAAAGTTAGAGAAAATTAAGTACTGTCCGTGATACTTTTTTTATTTGCACTAACATAGAATTTTTCAGGACAAGCTTTCGGGGTATGTCCCCTTCTTCAAGGTCCAAGCAGTACTGATTCACAATTTTTTTCGCAGAATGTTGAAACAAAACAAGAAAAAAATCTCAGAGGGAAAGGAAAAAAAACACATACAAATCAATGGTAATAAAGATGGCAGCAGAGTTAGTGAGACAAGACAGAGTTAGTGAGATAAGACAGAGGGAGAGCTATAGACTTGAGGGGGGAGATGCTAGTCACAGAGGGGGTCATAAAACCTTAGTATAATGGGTAAGGAAACCAATATCTAAATTTAGGCCATTCGTTTTTGTGTTAAAAAGAATTATCATTCTTAGTTCAAATGTTTTCCTTTCCTGGATAGTTCTGAAATTCCCTTTAAGAACTAAAACATTGAGGTCTTCTATAGTGTGGTCCGGTTGTGAGAAGTGATGTCCCACAGGTGTGCAGAAACTCTCTTCTTTATGTTCCTTGATGGTATGTCTGTGAAAATTCATCCTCGCTTGCAACTTCTGTCCTGTTTCACCAACATAAGATCCTTTGCCACACCTGTTGCATTGGATGAGGTACACAACATTACTGGAGGTACAGTTGTAAGATCCCATGATAGTGAAGGTCCCATTTGTGTGTGTGACACTTTTGGATGGATTGATCTGGTTGCACAGTTTGCAGTGTTTTTTATTGCAGGGTTTGCTTCCATTATTTGTGACTTCATAATCAGAGTGAAGTTTCCTGCTGATTAGTTTGTGTCTGAGGTTGGGTGGTTGTCTGAAAGCCAATAATGGGGGTTGTTGGAATATTTCTTTCAGAGTTTCATCCTCTGTTATAATGGGCTGTAAATCTTTGATTATCTTTTTGATCCCTTCTAGTGTTGGGTTGTATGTGGTGACTAGAGGTACTCGGTTATTTGTTTTTTTCTCTTTGTATTGGAGGAGATTTTCTCTTCGGGTTTTCAAGGCTGTGTTTATGCTGTTGTTGATGGTTTTGTCTTTATATCCTTTCTTCTGGAAAGAGCCTGCCAGTGTTCTGAGATGTTTATCTCTGACTTCTGGGTCTGAACAAATTCGGTGGTATCTGATGGCCTGGCTGTGTATGATGGCTCGTTTAGTGTGTTGGGGATGAAAACTGGAACTATGAAGATAGCTGCATCGGTCAGTCGGTTTTCTGTATATGGAAGTGTGAAGCTTGTCATCCCTGATGTATACTGTAGTGTCTAGGAAGTTGACATGTGTGTTCGAATAGTCCATTTTTAGTTTGATAGATGGGTGAAAAGTGTTGATCAATGAGAAGAATTGGTTTAGATTTTCTTCACCTTCAGTCCATATCATGAAGATATCATCAATATAGCGATAATATCTGTATGGCTTTGGTAAAGTTATGGTAAAGTTAAAAACACTACAATGGTCAAACTCACATTGTGTGAAGCTAGATACAGCATAGGGATACCAGTGTGGCCGCACTCCTAAAACCACCTCAAAATCCCGACAGGAAAGGGGGGAGCCGTGGATGTCCAACCTAGCTGCCTGGATCCTGGCAGCACATCTGAGGCTATCCAACACCACGCTCGATGTGCAGATCATAATGGGCATGCGCCCGGTCCAGCCGGCACTGCTCTCCGAAGACACACAAACCCACACAAGCAGGATACAGGGGGGAAGAGAGTGTGGACGTCACACAGTTGCCATGACAACACATTTAGAAGGCGTGGCCTCCTTACTCAGGTCACGCCCACTCAATGGTGACTCACCAATTTATAGGGGAATAAAGACACTCTCACGGGGACACCACCCCTGTCTCAGATCTTACAGAGACCCAGGGGTAGGGGAGGCAAAAATACTTATAGGCATTGGTTACAACGGTGGGACTATAGCAACTTAATAGCTCAAACATCATAATAAATTCCTTGACAGGTTTTCCTGCCACCCAGAGGATCCATAGAGAGCAGCAGCACCCTTTGACTTGTCTGACTATCATTATTAGCCAGCTGGAGGACCATACTAAACTGTTGATCAGCGCACCTGCTAGTTTTTTCTTTTGTGTTTTTAAGCCCTGGTTAACACTGGTGCGATTTGACATGCAATTTGACATGTCAAATTGCATGCCAAATCAGCGGCAATTGCCGGAAATGGGCGCTGCACCGATTTCAAAAAGTCGTTTCTGTACTACTTTTTGCGATTTCGGGTCGCGATTTACATTGACATCTGTGCAGAAACCTGCACAAATGTCTCTGTAATCACGGCCGAAATTGGGACTGACAAGCAGGAGTGAAATTGTGCGAGGTTAGCTGAACTCGCATGGCTTCATTCCCGCAGCCAAGTGTGAACCTGGGCTAAATAGCCAAAAGGGGCTGGCTGTAGGCTGGACTAATGAAGCAGGTAATGGTAATCAGGTGAGTCACTGTGGAAACAACTAGTGGCTGGTAATTAACCAACAGCTGAGCAGCCTCTGTGCACCGAAAGAAAAGAGCTGCTAGGAAATAGCAGGAGCCTAGCCCTGACAAGGGCTTTGCTTGCGGCTGAGGTCCAGGCACCCCTGGAGTTGATGGCAGCGACTGCAAGGCCCAAAGAAACATGGGTGCCGTTTAGTTTTTTTTTTCTGGTACTGCTTCCAGAAGTCCTCAACTGGTTGGTGTTTTAGACAAGACAGCAGGAACACTGGGCACAACCGTGAAGGAGCATGTTGTGTGTAGCAACTGGTGGTGTGAGGTCACCCATAGCATAGGATCGAATTGACAAGGCTGAAGTGGAGAAACGTTTGTGTGTGGTAAAGACCTGAGTCAAGGTCGTGCAGAGGGTTAACAGAATGCAAGATTAGGAGCTGGTTTTACGCAGGAGTTAGGAGGGCTAGGCAGTAGAGCAGTCAGCAGGCAGGCCAGAGTCAGATTGGAAGAAGGAAGGTCCTAAAACAAGCCAGGGACACAATGAGAGGTCAAGCAGAAGGGAAATCCAAAGGCAGGCTGAATCGGTAACAGGAAATCAGGATCAAGGCAGGTAACACAGCAAAAAGGAACGCACAGGTTTCTGAAGATCACCCAGCAATCTTCTGTAACCACTTTCTTCCTTAAAGTGTAATTCAATTTTTGTTGAGAAATAAACATTCCCCTCTGAGTGATCTATGTACATTGCAGGGATTTTAACAAACTGTGTTGCAGATTCATACCTTTTGTTATTCTGAAGAAATCCCTGTGTGTTTCTCTGTGCCCATGTGGGAAAGTTATGGGAGTGGTTTAATAATTATTAATCAGCTGTGCACCTGCAGGGCTCTAATGAGGAAAGCTGCTGGGCCTGCATCCCTTTAGACGTGTTCCTATTGGGTGTATCTTACCAAAAATTTAATTTTTGTTCCAGGGGATGCCTGAAATCTGACTTGCATCTTAGTGCAGACGTCTGGGGAAATTGGTGAGCCAATCAGACAAGCATCTGATGTTTCTTGGGGGCATTCTGTGTACAGAACACTTCCAGGTAGTCATCTTGCATTGCACTTTACAGGGAATTACAGAGCTGCGGAATGAAAAGGAAAATAGGATTTTTAAAACAGCTTACCTGTAAAATCCTATTCTTGGGAGTATACCTGAAGGGCCTGGTATGGATTTTTGGGGGGAACCCCACGCCATTTTTTTTTATTTGGCGCAGGGTTCCCCTAATATCCATACCAGACCTGAAGGGCCCGGTAATGGAATTTGGGGGGAACCCCCACGCATTTATTTTTGAACCGGCGATTGGATTTCTTTGGATCAATTCCTGGGATTGCGGATGGGCTCATTGGTCTCTTACCTCTGGTAAGCAGTTTGTACTGGTGGCGGTGGACACGGGTGTTGCATGCATCAACTCTTCTGTGTATTCCAGTTCACCCCTTCATGGCATCCCTTTAATTTTTTGGTTTTCGATGGGACTGACACACGTTTTATTCACTTTATCCACAGTCTTTCAAAATTTGACTTTTTTGTCAGTTTATCTGTGAACTTTTGTTACTAATTTAATATTTCACTTTTATTGTTCCACTTTAAGCATTATTAAAATCACTGCTCCCGAAAAAACTGCAGTTTTTAAAAATGATTTTTGCATTGATACATGTCCCCTGGGGCAGGACTCGGGTCCCCAGACCCTTTTTATGACAAGAACTTGCATATTAACCTTTAAAATTAGCATTTTTGATTTCTCCCATAGACTTTCAAAGGGTGTTCCGCAGCTTTCGAATTTGCCGCGAACACCCCAAATTGTTCGCTATTCAGCGAACGGGCGAACAGCCAATGTTCGAGTCGAACTCATGTTCGACCCGAACATAAAGCTCATCCCTACTCTCCATATTGGAGGGGTTTTATAGGGGAGAAACTCGCCTTGTAATTAGGGTTGCCAGTGTCCAATCACCCGATGGTGACTATCTAACCCACTATGTAATTATCAAATGCTCTGTGTCCCGTGATGTAAGAACAAGAAAGGTAATTTTTAATAACATTCAATTACAATATGACTTGTGTCACAATTGTATACGCTATATATTTTTTTTCCCCAGGAAAGTGGAGTTACCCTTTAAGTAGGGCATTTGTTGTCAACCCACGGGAATGGGTGTATGCACGTTTTCTGCACACATTCCTATTCAAAGAAAGTTACTTCTGGAAGTGCCAGGCCTGTAAACTGGCACATGCGCACCTCTGTGTAGGGTAATGACCTGACAATTGATTTGAATGAGCGAGTTTGGGCGGTGCAGTCTGTCAACTATTCAAGCAGTGGCAGCTGGTGCTTAAAATTTTTGGGGGGGCGCAAACTGAAAAATCAAATGTTTAGTAATGCAGGGCTGTAAATAGCCATTTATCAGGTGATTATGTATCATTACTGCTAGGTAAAACTGTGGCCGTCAATTGCAGCCTCACTGTGCCCATTATGAGGGGTTCCCACCATTCCTGTACTGCATTCCCGGGTTTGTACACCTGCTGTGCTCATTATGAGGGGTTCCCACCATCCCTGTGGCAAGTTCCCAGGTCTGTAACTTGATGTGCTCATTATGAGGGGTTCCCACCATCCCTGTACTGAGTTCTCGGGTCTGTACACCTACTGTGCCCAATATGAGGGTTCCTACCATCCCTGTGCTGAGATCCTGGGTCTGTATACCTGATGTGCCCATTATGAGGGGTTCCCACCATCCCTGTTCGGAGTTCCCGGGTCTGTACACCTAATGTGCCCATTATGAGGGTTCCCACCATCCCTGTACTGAGTTCCTGGGTCTGTACACCTACTGTGCCCATTATGAGGGGTTCCCACCATCCCTGTGCCAAGTTCCCAGGTCTGTAACCTGATGTGCCTATTATGAGGGATTCTCACCATCTCTGTGCTGAGTTCCTGGGTTTGTACACCTACTGTGCCCATTATGAGGGGTTCCCACCATCCCTGTGCCAAGTTCCCGGGTTTGTAACCTGATGTGCCCATTATGGGGGTTCCCACCATCCCTGTACTGAGTTCCCGGGTCTGTACATCTACTGTGCCCATTATGAGGGGTTCCCACCATCCCTGTGCCAAGTTCCTGGGTCTGTAACCTGATGTGCCCATTATGGGGGTTCCCACCATCTCTGTGCTGAGTTCCCGGGTCTGTACACCCGCTGTGCCCATTATGAGGGGTTCCCACCATCCCTGTGATGAGTTCCCGGGTCTGTACCCCTGCTGTGCCCATTATGAGTGGTTCCCTCCATCCCTATGCCGAGTTCTTCTTTACAAGTGTGGTCTCAGATCTGGACATTCCTCTTTAGGGGTCCAGTCACTGACTGACACCCTCTCCATCCCACATTACTTTTTATCTCTTCCAAACTGTTGAGCAGATCAGTACATTCTCTGCACTCATTTAAGTTGGCCAAAGAATAGATGATTCCTTTTTAATTTCATTCCTACGACCACCTTAAATAAGTGCAGAGAATTTTCTGATCTGCTAAACAGTTTGGAAGAGATAAAAAGTAATCTGGAAAAGAAAAGGGTGTCAGGCAGTGATTGGAATGGTCAGATCTGACAACAGAGGCTGCAGGATGTGAGCAGTGAAATATTCAAACAGAATATAGTGAAGGGGGAGGGGGATCATGTGATAGGGAAGGTGTACAGACCTGCATTACACTGAGAGAGGGGAAGTAAAGTTGGAGATTAAAAATGCTGCTGTAAAGTCTCTCAGGACACAGTGACAATAGCCCCTTCTGCCCCCCTCCCCCCTCCAGTCCTGGCATGTAGTGTACCTGCAGATTTCTGTGTGATCCCTCTGTGTGCACTGCTGGATGCCGAGTCTGTGTCACAGGGAGATGAATGGACAGCTGCCTCTGCAAGGACCTATCGCTCCCTGTCCTGAGCCATTCTTCTGCTGGTAATTTCCCTCTCATTTACTGAAGGAGACAGACAGCCTGTGAGCCAATGATGCTGCAGGTCTGATTAAAGCCCCACCCTATGGGCCCAATCAATTACAAGCACCGGAAACCTAATGCTAGAGGTGGAGTGTTTGGGGCTATAAGCTTTGCGCCCCGAGCACACTCTAAACTACGCCAATAGAGCTTCTTAGCCCAAATCACGTGTTTACACACAAGTCATGCCTCTAATAGCACCCCGTGTCCGGCGCCCTTAACACACCCACTTAAAGGAACACTTTCAAAAAGTGTTTTTTTTTTAATCTTTTTTTTTTAAAATAAGTAGCTTGGGGGGGGGGCGCCGCCCCTGCGCCCCCTATTGACAGGCCGCCACTGTACACAAGTCATGTTGAAGTAGCTGAGACTGTGGCATGTGTACAGTGTACAGTCCCCTCTAGCTGTATGGCAGATTTTAGGTGGCTGGTTGGGGGCTAAAAACACGGTTTGACCACATGTTTCTCACATTTTTAAAAAGGCCTAAATGTGCTTTAGAACAAAACCTCATTGATCTCTGCAGCTGCAACCACTGTAAAGCAAAGCACTTCAACCTCAAAGTTCACATAGAAGCAGTAATTTTTTCTTTTCTGGGCAGCTCAGCTCTCTCTGCTTACAGAACACCTTCTCCAGGGCTTTTTTCAGCAGGAACATGAGGGAACGCAGTTTCGGTACTTCCAGAACTGAATGTACAGTATGTAATTGCACTGGGGTGTGCTGGAGGGTCTGTTGATTCTGGCTGCTGGGGAATCTATTGTTGCTGAAGGGGATCTATTTTTGCTGAGGGGGGTCTGTTGTTGCTGGGGAGAACCTCTGTTGCTGGTGGGGGATCTATTGTTGCTGGGTGCTCAATCAATGCTGGGAGAAATCTACTGTTGAGGGAAGGGTCTATTGTTGCTGGCTGCTGGATTGTCTATTGATGCAGGCTGCTGGGGAATCTATTGTTGCTAGAGGGGATCTATTTTTGCTGAGTGGGGGTCTCTTGTTGCTGGGGAGAACCTCTGTTGCTGGTGGGGGATCTATTGTTGCTGGGTGCTCAATCAATGCTGGGAGAAATCTACTGTTGAGGGAAGGGTCTATTGTTGCTGGCTGCTGGATTGTCTATTGATGCAGGCTGCTGGGGAATCTATTGTTGCTGGAGGGGATCTATTTTTGCAGGGGGGGTATCGTTGCTGGAAAGGTCTATTGTTGCTGGTTGGGGATCTAATGTGGTGGGGGCTGTCAGTCGTTGTTGGGGGGATCTATTGTTGAGGGAGGGGCTATTGTTGCTGGATGCTGGATTGTCTTTTGATGCTGGTTGCTGGGGAATCTATTGTTGCTGGAGGGGATCTATTTTTGCAGTGGGGTCTATTGTTGCCAGTGGGGATCTATTGTTGCTGGGAGTGGGTCTTATGTTGCTGGGGGTTAGTTATTTATTGCTGGGAGGAATCTACTTTTGAGGGAGGGGTCTCATGTTGCTGGCTGCTAGAGAGTCAATTGTAGCTGGCTGCTGGGAAATTTATTTCTGCTGGGAGGTCTATTTTTGCTAGTGGGAGATCGTTGTTGGGGGGTCAATTGTTGCTGGGAGGGATATACTGTTGAGGGGGGAGGTGTCTGCTGTTGCTGGCTGTTGTATTGTCTGTTGATGCAGGCTTCTCGAGAATCTATTGTTGCTATTTTTGTTGGGGGGGGGGGTTCTGTTGTTTCTGCGGAGGTATAGTGTTGCTGGTGGTGGATCTATTGTTGCTGAGTGAGTCAATCATTGCTGAGAGGAATCTACTGTTGAGGGAGGGGTCTATTGTTGCTGACTGCTGGATTGTCTATTGATTCTGGCTACTGGGGAATCTATTGTTGATGAAGGGGATCTATTTTTGCAGGGGGGTCTATTGTTGAGGGAGGGGTCTAATGTTGCTGGCTGCTGGAGGGTCTATTGTTGCTGGGGTGGATCTATTGTCGCTGGGGGTCCATTGTTGCTAGATCTATTTTACTGCCTTTCTTCTTATCATTAACAAATTCCTTACAAATTACTAAGAACCATAAAATGAAGCTTGGTTCTGCATTCAAAAGGGGTGGCACTGAAAGGTGGGTAATGCCTAGTGGCATGCAGGGCTCCAGACTAATGGCTTTCTATGAGGTCTGTCAGTTTTTTACAAGCACGTGATTAGAGCCTGAGGCTCTAATTGGCTTGTAAAAGGTTATCCTCAGGGCACAGAACACTGCGCCCCAAACCCTCCCACTTGTGATACTGGCGAATCCGGGTGGTAGCATTTGAAATCAGGGGGTGGCGTAATATTCCAGGAGGAGAGCGCAGATTTGAGAGACACCGGGTTAGAGCCGGGCCGGAGTGCTCCTGACATGGCTGCATCGAGCTGCCAGATTCGGTGACAGAGACTGTAAAAGCCGCCACTGTAGCGGTTGAGCGGCATCGGCAGAACCTGGAGACAGTAGAGACGGAGCCGGTATCTAGCCGTTGGGGGCACTGGTGCTGCAGCGGAGGAGTGGAACTATCGGTAGCTGAGGATGGAGACGGGGGGTGAAATCAGCCGCAGGACCTGCTGCCGGGCGAGCGGTACCCAAGACAGTGATAAGCTTAGCTCAGACAGACCCGGGACCCGCCACCAAAACTACAGCGTTGGGGAGCCAAATCACTGAATACACTGAACTGCGTCCGATAAAGAAGGCCGGGTGGAAAACGGGGAAGCCGAGGCACCAAGACCACTGGAGCGGTGAGAGTACAGACCGGGGGGGGGGGGGTTTGTTTGCCGCACCTCCCAATAATGTTTAGTACCGGCCGCCACTGGTAATGGCTGGAATCAAGGAACGGTAGTCGGAGATGGGTAGGGGGCAGAGATAAGGGGTGACTCGGAAGGGAGGAGTTCCCGCACCTATTCTCTGAAAAAAAATGCCCTGACCTTCCTCAAATTTACATAAATGAAAAGAGACTGGAAGGCTGCCCAGTTACCTGAGCTGGGAAGTCGCCTCCCAGAAGTCACTGCTGGAAAGGGGAGCAGGGGTAGCTGAGCTGCTGGGTGGGCGAGTGAGATGAGCTGCTGAGTCAATGCTGGTAAGGAAAGCACACGACCAGTAACCCTGCACAAGCAGAGCGAGCAATAGTGGTTGGTCTTTACTACAGGAGTCCCTTTTACGAAGACAAAGTACCGGGGTTGTTTCATGTTAGAATATTGCACAGTCCTGGAAGAAATACACAAGGATTGAAGTAAGAATTACACCTTGTATTTAAATGTAAAAAAAAAATGCCTCAATTTCAGCCTGAAAAATATTTCAGAATAAGATATATTGGAAATAAAGCCTGTATGTTACGGACATATATCTGCAGATTTTAAGCATTTAGGATTTCTTTTTCACTGTAAGGTGCAGACTTGAACTCATATTGTAAATGGTTACCACGCATTGCCTTGCCCATGGTGGGGGAGGTGATGCACTGCCTTTCCGAATTCTCTCCTCTGTTCTATCCGCGGAATTAGAATTCAGCAGGCAGAGAGCCTGTGCCCAGGACACAGGAAGGAAGTACAATGCCAGGATTGTCCTCCCTCTGCAGAGGCAGGGCAGAGGTCACTGGGTAATGGGGGTGTCTGCCAGGCTCTGTAGTCACAACATGTCACTGAATACAAATTGGCTCAAATGCCACTGACTTTGGGCACTGGAATGTCTTAACTCTTTCCTGACATAGAGCTGCTGCAGACCAGTATTTTATGGTATATCAGTATGTGCAGAACAGTCATAGTATAGAATTGGTAAGGGCTCATTCACACGTGCTTTTCTCTTTGAGGCCGGGTTCACACTTAATACGGATGCGGCTCGCAGCAGGGGTTTGGTGCGTCCCTGTTCTCCGTTTAAGGGACGAATCAGGCGCAAATTTTTGCCTGAATTCGGGCCTGAAATGGAGCCAAAGATGCAGTGCGCTCCGTGGCCACCCCGGAGATGTGTAAACCGGCTCCATTGAGAGCCAGGCACAGTCTCCTGTCATGCAAATTGGATGTGGGGAAACCTGCATCATGTTAAGGTATGTACTTACCGAGGCCGAGATGCCGAGAGTGGTTCACCTTTGCGACTTGACGCACTCCACTCCCTGGAGGTGAGACAGGGAGTGGATGGCGAGAAGCGGCACCGGCTACCAGCAGGTGGTGGGTACTTGTAAACGGTCCGGTATTGCTGAGTAGACTGAAGAGCAGGCTTCTAGCAGGAACTAGCTGGATCGGTATAGTTCAAACAGCAAGAGTCAATAGAAGCCAGTGCAGGCTGAGTCTGGGTTGCAACTGCAGAGGTAACAGTCCCGGCTGGGGGTCTAGCACAGCAAAAGGTAACAAGTCCAGAACATACCGGGAACAAGGCAGGAGTTCAAAGGAAACGTGGAAGTACAAGCAGGAGGTCAAGGATTGTAGACAGGCAGCAGATCCGAGTCACAGGCCGAGGGTCAAACACAAGAGAAGGCAGAAGTCCGTATAACAAGCCGAGGGTCAGGTCCAGGAGAGAGATCAGAGGAATCAAGCCAGTCCGGGTCACAAGGAGATTTTCAAGGTAGTTTTCCAGAGTCTTGGGTACACAGGAAAGCTGACAAACCAGCAACTTGTCAGTGCATGGGAGAAATAATTGGATCTAGCAGTCTCAATTTGACCCTTATAGTCCCCACAAAAGGCCCTTCCAAACGTAATAATGAGCAGTCAGGCCAGAACAGCGCCACCTACGCTCAAGTCTCTGCGAGACTGCCTTCAATGATTGCAAGGTGGTCCTTATACCCTGGAGCCAGAAGGGAAAATTAGACAGTTTGAGTTTTTGACACCCTTGTTGCCAAAATAGATGCAGGATAGGGAGGGAGTAACAGAATTTGCTAATTTGGACTGATCAATGGAAGCCCAGTTGCGGTAATTTAATGGTTGAGAGAGGGAGGCGTTAGAAACAGCTAATTCCAGATTGAAAAGAATAGCTAGGTGATCAGACAGGAGTTCCAGGTTCCCTCCAAAAAATTAAAAGTCAGCAGCTACAAATACTGCAGCTGCTGACTTTTAGTATAAGGACACTTATCTGTCCAAGGATGCAGCGATGTCCTTACCCGAGTGGATTCTTCAATCGGCTTCGGTAGGCGCCGCCATCTCAAGTGAGGGAAGTGAAGCCTTCACAACCGGTTTTCGCGCTGCAACTTGTGAATGGTCCCATAGTCTTCTAGGACCTGTGATGTGTCCCAGAAGACTACGGGGGGGGGGTGTGGGCTAAACTTCCTGCTCAGCTAGCCATGGTGAGCTGAGCCGGAAGTGGAAGCGGGTACCTGCCAAAAAGTGCCAAATGTGGCAGTGGAGGAGGGGAGGGTGCAAACATGCGGAACTTCCTCTTTTGGGTGGAGTAAGTTAAATTGATTGTAAAGCTTCATTTTTTTTTTTTTTGGAAAACTGACAATTTTATTGAATTTTCATATTTTCCAACAGAAAAAGACAAACAAAATAAAAAGAATAAAAGGCACGCTTTGTGATAAGTGGTAAACATCAGGCGAACTATCCACATACAATGTCGCCCAGAAAGAAACAAAGTTGAGGCATATAAAACAGATAGACAATAAGCCGTGTATGTCCATAACCAAACAATGAAGTTAGCTTCAAGTAGGGATGGGCCCGGTGCTCGATTCGAACCCATGTTCGAATCGAGCACCGGGCGTTCGCTCGCTCGTCGAGCCCAGAACTATTTGGGCCGTTCGCATCACATTCGTGTGATGCGAGCGGCCCCGCAATGCATTGCGGCCGGCGCGGCCGGCGCAGTGCATTGCTGGCTGATGATTGGCCAAGCATGCACTGTGACCCCGCATGCTTGGCCAATCACAGCGCCCGAAACTCGGAGAGCAATAATTGGCTACAGGCAGGACGCCTGTAGCCAATTACAGCTCAGGGGCTTTAGTACATGCCCCACCATTTAAAAGGCCGCCACGCCATCGGCCCCGGTCACATGAGTTCCGGCTTTAGGAGAGATCAGTCTGCTGATTCTGTCTTTGCTTGATACTGAAAGATTTGCTCTTCTTTGCTAAACCATTGGCTATTTCTTTGCTAAACCATTGCTACCTAAGTCATTGATCGTTCATTGCTGCTGATTGCACAGTTAGCGTGTTATTAGCTGCTGCTGGGGATTAGTCTGGTGCGTGCTTACTGTTAGTACAGTATTGCAGTAGTACCAACCGCAGTGCTGTTAGCACAGCATTGCACCCCAACAGCACCCATAGGACTTCTAGTGTGTTAGTGGCAGCAAACAGAGCTCCTATATTTTCTTCTCAGCAGCACCCATAGGACTTCTAGTGTGTTAGTGGCAGCAAACAGAGCTCCTATATTTTCTTCTCAGCAGCACCCATAGGACTTCTAGTGTGTTAGTGGCAGCAAACAGAGCTCCTATATTTTCTTTTCAGCAGCACCCATAGGACTTCTAATGTGTTAGTGGCATCACACAGAGTTCCTATATTTTCATCTCAGAAGCACCCATAGGACTTCTAGTGTGTTAGTGGCATCACACAGAGCTCCTATATTTTCTTCTCAGAAGCACCCATAGGACTTCTAGTGTGTTAGTGGCAGCAAACAGAGCTCCTATATTTTCTTCTCAGAAGCACCCATAGGACTTCTAGTGTGTTAGTGGCAGCAAACAGAGCTCCTATATTTTCATCTCAGAAGCACCCATAGGACTTCTAGTGTGTTAGTGGCATCACACAGAGCTCCTATATTTTCTTCTCAGCAGCACCCATAGGACTTCTAGTGTGTTAGTGGCAGCAAACAGAGCTCCTATATTTTCTTCTTAGCAGCACCCATAGGACTTCTAATGTGTTAGTGGCAGCAAACAGAGCTCCTATATTTTCTTCTCAGAAGCACCCATAGGACTTCTAATGTGTTAGTGGCATCACACAGAGTTCCTATATTTTCATCTCAGAAGCACCCATAGGACTTCTAGTGTGTTAGTGGCATCACACAGAGCTCCTATATTTTCTTCTCAGCAGCACCCATAGGACTTCTAGTGTGTTAGTGGCAGCAAACAGAGCTCCTATATTTTCTTCTCAGCAGCACCCATAGGACTTCTAGTGTGTTAGTGGCATCACACAGAGCTCCTATATTTTCTTCTCAGAAGCACCCATAGGACTTCTAATGTGTTAGTGGCATCACACAGAGTTCCTATATTTTCATCTCAGAAGCACCCATAGGACTTCTAGTGTGTTAGTGGCATCACACAGAGCTCCTATATTTTCTTCTCAGAAGCACCCATAGGACTTCTAATGTGTTAGTGGCATCACACAGAGTTCCTATATTTTCATCTCAGAAGCACCCATAGGACTTCTAGTGTGTTAGTGGCATCACACAGAGCTCCTATATTTTCTTCTCAGAAGCACCCATAGGACTTCTAGTGTGTTAGTGGCAGCAAACAGAGCTCCTATATTTTCTTCTCAGCAGCACCCATAGGACTTCTAGTGTGTTAGTGGCAGCAAACAGAGCTCCTATATTTTCTTCTCAGCAGCACCCATAGGACTTCTAATGTGTTAGTGGCATCACACAGAGTTCCTATATTTTCATCTCAGAAGCACCCATAGGACTTCTAGTGTGTTAGTGGCATCACACAGAGCTCCTATATTTTCTTCTCAGAAGCACCCATAGGACTTCTAGTGTGTTAGTGGCAGCAAACAGAGCTCTTATATTTTCTTCTTAGCAGCACCCATAGGACTTCTAATGTGTTAGTGGCATCACACAGAGTTCCTATATTTTCATCTCAGAAGCACCCATAGGACTTCTAGTGTGTTAGTGGCATCACACAGAGCTCCTATATTTTCTTCTCAGAAGCACCCATAGGACTTCTAGTGTGTTAGTGGCAGCAAACAGAGCTCCTATATTTTCTTCTCAGCAGCACCCATAGGACTTCTAGTGTGTTAGTGGCATCACACAGAGTTCCTATATTTTCATCTCAGAAGCACCCATAGGACTTCTAGTGTGTTAGTGGCATCACACAGAGCTCCTATATTTTCTTCTCAGCAGCACCCATAGGACTTCTAGTGTGTTAGTGGCATCACACAGAGCTCCTATATTTTCATCTCAGAAGCACCCATAGGACTTCTAGTGTGTTAGTGGCAGCAAACAGAGCTCCTATATTTTCTTCTCAGCAGCACCCATAGGACTTCTAGTGTGTTAGTGGCATCACACAGAGCTCCTATATTTTCTTCTCAGCAGCACCCATAGGACTTCTAGTGTGTTAGTGGCAGCAAACAGAGCTCCTATATTTTCTTCTCAGCAGCACCCATAGGACTTCTAATGTGTTAGTGGCATCACACAGAGTTCCTATATTTTCATCTCAGAAGCACCCATAGGACTTCTAGTGTGTTAGTGGCATCACACAGAGCTCCTATATTTTCTTCTCAGAAGCACCCATAGGACTTCTAGTGTGTTAGTGGCAGCAAACAGAGCTCCTATATTTTCTTCTTAGCAGCACCCATAGGACTTCTAATGTGTTAGTGGCATCACACAGAGTTCCTATATTTTCATCTCAGAAGCACCCATAGGACTTCTAGTGTGTTAGTGGCATCACACAGAGCTCCTATATTTTCTTCTCAGAAGCACCCATAGGACTTCTAGTGTGTTAGTGGCAGCAAACAGAGCTCCTATATTTTCTTCTCAGCAGCACCCATAGGACTTCTAGTGTGTTAGTGGCATCACACAGAGTTCCTATATTTTCATCTCAGAAGCACCCATAGGACTTCTAGTGTGTTAGTGGCATCACACAGAGCTCCTATATTTTCTTCTCAGAAGCACCCATAGGACTTCTAGTGTGTTAGTGGCAGCAAACAGAGCTCCTATATTTTCTTCTCAGCAGCACCCATAGGACTTCTAGTGTGTTAGTGGCATCACACAGAGCTCCTATATTTTCTTCTCAGCAGCACCCATAGGACTTCTAGTGTGTTAGTGGCATCACACAGAGCTCCTATATTTTCATCTCAGAAGCACCCATAGGACTTCTAGTGTGTTAGTGGCATCACACAGAGCTCCTATATTTTCTTCTCAGCAGCACCCATAGGACTTCTAGTGTGTTAGTGGCAGCAAACAGAGCTCCTATATTTTCTTCTCAGCAGCACCCATAGGACTTCTAGTGTGTTAGTGGCATCACACAGAGCTCCTATATTTTCATCTCAGAAGCACCCATAGGACTTCTAGTGTGTTAGTGGCATCACACAGAGCTCCTATATTTTCTTCTCAGCAGCACCCATAGGACTTCTAGTGTGTTAGTGGCAGCAAACAGAGCTCCTATATTTTCATCTCAGAAGCACCCATAGGACTTCTAGTGTGTTAGTGGCATCACACAGAGCTCCTATATTTTCATCTCAGAAGCACCCATAGGACTTCTAGTGTGTTAGTGGCATCACACATAGCTCCTATATTTTCTTCTCAGCAGCACCCATAGGACTTCTAGTGTGTTAGTGGCATCACACAGAGCTCCTATATTTTCATCTCAGAAGCACCCATAGGACTTCTAGTGTGTTAGTGGCATCACACAGAGCTCCTATATTTTCTTCTCAGCAGCACCCATAGGACTTCTAGTGTGTTAGTGGCAGCAAACAGAGCTCCTATATTTTCTTCTCAGAAGCACCCATAGGACTTCTAGTGTGTTAGTGGTATCACACAGAGTTCCTATATTTTCATCTCAGAAGCACCCATAGGACTTCTAGTGTGTTAGTGGCATCACACAGAGCTCCTATATTTTCTTCTCAGCAGCACCCATAGGACTTCTAGTGTGTTAGTGGCATCACACAGAGCTCCTATATTTTCATCTCAGAAGCACCAATAGGACTTCTAGTGTGTTAGTGGCAGCAAACAGAGCTCCTATATTTTCTTGTCAGCAGCACACATAGTACCTATAGTGTGTTAGTGTCAGCACCCATAGGACCTACAGTGTGTTGTGAGCACACATAGGAGTTCTATTTTTTATACTATATACACTACCGACTACAATGGCTGGAAGACCGCCAAGGAGAGGCAGAGCGTGCCGAGGCAAGAACACAGGGCAGGCAGGCTCTGTTTCTAGAGACAACAGTGCTGGCCGTGGACGTGGTCGTGCATCGTCATCAGCACGTGGCCATGGGACACGCTTGTCTTTGTTTTCGGCAGCTGGACATGTGGAGCCGCATCATGCCGAAGGCTTGGTAGAATGGATGACCAAGCCCTCCTCATCCTCCTCATCCTCTCTCACCCAGGCTCAGGGTACTGGCAGAGCAGCTGCCAACGTGTACTCAATGGCATCATCAGCCACCCCTTCCCTAGACCCACCATGTCCTCCTGAGGAGTCCCCCGAACTGTTTGAGCACAGTGTTGGGTACATGCTCCAGGAGGATGCCCAACGATTCGAAGGCTCGGATGATGATACCCAGCTTGAGGAAGTCAGTAGTGTGCGCGCAGAGAGAGGGGATGCTGAAGGACAGCAATCTGGCAGTAGTGTTCCACCAGCTGCAGCTTACTGCCAGGTTTGCTCTAGTGGTGAAGAGGGAGGGGATGATGAGGTCACTGACTCCACGTGGGTGCCTGAAGGGAGAGAGGAGGAGGAGGAGGAGGATGCAGCGTCACATGTCCAACGAGGCAGGATGCCCCCTGGAGGCCAGCTAGAGGCCAGCACAGCAACTGTACCACACCGCAGAGCTCCGCCTGTGCAGGGCGCTGCCTCTGCACGTTATCACAAAAGTTCTTTGGTGTGGGCCTTTTTTGAGACGAGTGCATCAGATCGCACCACTGCTATTTGCAATATTTGTCTCAAGCGTATCTCGCGTGGCCAAAACATCAGCCGCTTGGGCACCACAAGCATGAGCAGACATATGTCGACCTGCCATGCAGCTCGTTGGCAAGCACACATAAAAGACCCACACCAAAGAACAAAGCGGACCTCTCCTTGCTCCTCATCAGCTGGGATCTCCATCCCCACTATATCTTCAGTCCTCTCTGAAAGCTGCTCTGAGAGGACTGAAGGTGTAGAATTAGGTGTGTCACAACCAAGTACTTGCAGTACACCGACGTCCGATTGTAGCAGGCAAATTTCCCTGCCCCAGCTGCTGGACCGTCGAAAGAAGTTCACTCCCAGCCATCCACATGCCCAGCGGTTGAATGCTAGCTTGGCTAAATTGCTAGCACTTCAACTGCTGCCTTTTCAGTTGATAGACTCGGCCCCCTTCCGTGAGTTTGTTCAATGTGCGGTTCCTCAGTGGCAGGTTCCCAAACGCCACTTTTTCTCACGGAAGGCGATTCCGTCTCTCTACTGGCATGTGGAAGGCAATGTCCATGCCTCGCTGGACAGGGCGGTCAGCGGTAAGGTGCATATTACCGCTGACTCATGGTCCAGCAGGCATGGACAGGGACGTTATCTTTCTTTCACGGCCCATTGGGTCACTCTATTGGCAGCTGGGAGGGATGCAGGACAAGGTGCAGTAGTGTTGGAGGTTGTTCCGCCACCACGCCTCCAAAATGCTACTACTGGTTGTGACACACCTCTCTCCTCCACCCCCTCCTCTTCTTCTTCCTCCATGTCCTCTTCGAGTGCTCTGTCCTCGGAACCAGCGGTGCTCCGTAGGCGTACAAGGGGCTACGCGAGTACGCAGGCAAAAAGATGCCATGCCGTGCTTGCGCTGGTGTGTTTGGGGGACAGGAGCCACACTGGGCCAGAGGTTCTGGCAGCTCTGCAGGGGCAGGCCGAGAGGTGGTTGACGCCACGCCAGCTTAAGCCAGGAATGGTCGTTTCTGATAATGGCACCAACCTCCTCTCCGCCCTGCGACAGGGGCAGCTCACCCATGTGCCCTGTATGGCTCACGTCCTCAACCTGGTGGTGCAGCGGTTCTTGGGCAGGTTCCCAGGCTTACAGGATGTCCTGAGGCAGGCCAGGAAAGTCTGTGTGCATTTCCGCCGATCTTATAATGCCAGTGCTCGGCTGACTGAGCTGCAAAAGGAGCTGAACCTGCCCAAGAACCGCCTAATATGTGACATGCCCACCAGGTGGAACTCAACGTTGGCCATGCTGCAGCGACTGCACACGCAGCAGAGGGCCATCAATGAGTACCTTTGCGACTACGGCACCAGGACAGGGTCAGGGGAGCTTGGCTTTTTTTCCCCACGCCAGTGGAGCATGATCAGGGATGCATGCACTGTCCTCTCACCATTTGAGGAGGCCACGAGGATGGTGAGCAGTGACAGTGCATGCATCAGTGACACTGTACCTCTTGTCCACCTGTTGGAGCATACGCTGCGTGGGATAATGGACAGGGCACTTGAGGCAGAACAGAGGCAGGAAGAGGAGGACTTCCTTGTCTCTCAAGGCCCCCTTTATCCAGACAATGTTCCTTCTGTCCCACCCATCACACAGGAAGAGGAGGAGGAGGAGGAGGAGGATTGTGTGAGCATGGAGGTGGAGCCTGGCACTCAGCATCAGCAGCAGCAGTCTTTTAGGGATGATGTACAGTCCCAACAAACCAGTGGACTTGTACGTGGCTGGGAGGAGGTGGCTGGCGATCATGTCATCCTCAGTGACCCAGAAGACTCCGGACCGAATGCCTCAGCTAACCTACGCTGCATGGCCTCCCTGATCCTGCAAAGCCTGCGGAAGGATCCTCGTGTTCTTCGGATCAAGGAGAGTGACCATTACTGGCTGGCCACTCTCCTTGATCCACGGTACAAGGGTAAGGTTGCGGACCTTATCTTGCCGTCGCAGAGGGAGCAGAGGATGAGACATCTCAGGGAGGCCTTGCAGAAAGGTCTGTGCAACGCGTTCCCAGAAACTGGGAGGTTACAAACTCCTGGTCCTGGACGACGAGTTGCTGAGGCTTCGGTCAGTAGCAGAAGGAGCGGTGGGGAAGGTGGACGTCTGACCGATGCGTTCAGACAATTTTTTAGTCCGCAGCCCCAAGGTATGATCGGTTCCAGCAACCATCGCCAGCGTCTGATATACATGGTGTAGGAATACCTAGGGGCAAGGTCAGACTTGGACACCTTTCCCACCGAAAATCCTCTGGCTTACTGGGTCCTGAGGATGGATCACTGGCCAGAGCTTGCACAGTATGCAATTGAGCTACTGGCCTGTCCTGCATCCAGCGTTCTTTCCGAACGCACATTCAGTGCTGCTGGAGGATTTGTCACCGATCATAGGGTGCGCCTGTCCACCGACTCGGTTGATCGACTGACCTTCATAAAAATGAATCAGTCTTGGATCACCACCAGCTACCAGACACCTGAAGCGGATATAACGGAATAATTTATAATGTCACATCCCTTCAAGACTGCCTATGCTGATGCTGAGTGACTGTCCTGTTATGTTCACTGACTATCCTCTTCCTCCTCCTCAATGATCCATGCCACCACACCAGTGCCTAAGGCACAATTTTTCAGCCCCTGTATAACAGGGGCGTGTAATTACAATTTTTTAAAAAGATGCTTCGCAACAGGTGTGACTGCTGTGCTCAGAGTACAGTATCTGTGAGGGGTTGCAGTGTTGTGGCACCAGCACCAGTGCCTAAGGCACAATTTTTCAGCCCCTGTTGGGGCGTGTAATTACAATTTTTAGGCAATGCTTTGCAACAGGTCTCATTGCTGTGCTCAGAGTACAGTATCTGTGAGGGGTTGCAGTGTTGTGGCACCAGCACCAGTGCCTAAGGCACAATTTTTCAGCCCCTGTATAACAGGGGCGTGTAATTACAATTTTTTAAAAAGATGCTTCGCAACAGGTGTGACTGCTGTGCTCCAAGTACAGTATCTGTGAGGGGTTGCAGTGTTGTGGCACCAGCACCAATGCCTAAGGCACAATTTTTCAGCCCCTGTTTAACAGGGGCGTGTAATTACAAATCTTGATCTAATAGTTCACAGCAGGGCCCATTCCTGCGCCCACCAAGAGTAACTATGAGGGCCTACAGTCTTGTGGCAACACCGTCCACCACCACCACCACCACCAAAGGCCCAATTTTTCTGCCCTGTTCAACAGGTGCATGCAATTACAAATCTTGATCTAATAACTCACAGCAGGGCCCATTCCTGCACCCACCAAGAGTAACTGTGAGGGCTTACAGTCTTGTGGCAACACCGTCCACCACCACCACCACCACCACCAAAGGCCCAATTTTTCTGCCCGGTTCAACAGGTGCATGCAAGTACAAATCTTGATCTATTAACTCACAGCAGGGCCCATTCCTGTGCCCACCAGTCTTGTGGCTACACCAACATCTAATAGGGCAAATTTCTGCAGAGTATATACGGCAGGCCCCTACTTTCAAACATCCAACTTACAAACGACTCCTACTTGCAAACGGCAAGAGAAAACAGGAAGTGAGAGGAAATCTACCCCTAGGAAGGAAAATTCTATCCTGTTAGATTTAATTTGGGAAAAAGGTATCTCCTCTCTACTGATGCTTTATCACCAATCCTTGTTTCAATTAAAACCCCACTTTTCCAAAAACATTTGTCATTGGGACGGAAAGTGAGGTGACATGTTCTGAACAGATGTGCAAAGACAGCAAATGTTACAGGGGTGATAACCCCTCCCTATGTTCTCCAAAAAGCTTAAAAATTGATTTTTTTGGGATGTAGCTACACTTCATAATGTACCTGTTCAGATTCTACTTAAGAACAAACCTACAGTCCATGTCTTGTTTGCACCACCTATATACTGCTGTTCAGAGTATATAGGGTTGTAGGTATAGGGTTTTATTTTGGGTGCGGGGTCCCCCTTAGTATCCATACAAGACCCAAAGGGGCTGGGGTGGGGGGGGGGGGGGTGATGGGGTAGCCATGCCATTTTTCTCAAGGATTTTCAGCCATATGGCGGCCAGGACAAGACATGACATTAAAGCCGCAAGTGGTTTTAAATGGCTTCTTTTTTTCCTTTACAAATGTCATTTTGTGCAAGGACAGTTCTAAACACGGG
The DNA here is from genome assembly GCA_029206835.1 of Rana muscosa. Lineage (NCBI taxonomy): Eukaryota > Metazoa > Chordata > Amphibia > Anura > Ranidae > Rana > Rana muscosa. The sequence goes on from CM055128.1 coordinate 301,154,945, forward strand.
AAACACATGCCACTTCACAGGCATACTTTAGACACCCCCCAGGTACCATATTTAAAGGAAAATTTCACTTTTTTTTTTTTCACTTTATGCATCATTAAAATGACTGCTCCCGAAAAAACTTTAGTTTTTAAAATTTCTTTTTGCATTGATATATGTCCCCTGGGGCAGGACCCGGGTCCCCAAACCTGTTTTATGACATTAACATGCATATTGGCCGTTGTAATTAGCAATTTTGATTTCGAACGTTCGCGTCCATTATAACGAATAGGGTTCGAAAATTCGCGCGAACTTTCGGTCCGTTCGAAGGTTCTGGTGCGAACCGAACCCGGGGGTGTTCGGCTCATCCCTAGCTTCAAGGCTTGTGTATTACCATTAAGTTCGGATTTGTTCAGATACAAATCAGTAACAAAAAAAGGAGTGAGAAAGGGATAAAGAAAAGTTAGACAGAGCCAAAGGAGACTAGAGAGGACGGGGATAAGGAGAGGAGGAAAGGGTAGAAGAGAAGAGGACAACCACCCGACCCCGGGCCTCCTCACAGCCTGGGGACATCAAACGCGTGTCAGCCGATATTAGGGGCTTCCAGCTTGTCCCACATTTCCCATATTTGTTTGTGTGTATCGAGGGTATTGTTTAGGGAAGCTGTCAGGTATTCCATCCGCTTAACATCTCTAATCCTGGAATGCAATTCAAACAAAGAGGGGGGTTCCTTCCTTTTTCATTTCAGGGCTACCAAGCATCTCCCAGCCGTTAGCACCTGGGCTAGGAGTTTTTCCGAGGTTTTGGAAAAGGAAGGGGGTAGAAGACCCAAGAGGAACAATTTAGGGTCGAATGGCACCCAGGTGCCAAAGATGGAGTGGAGAAGAGAATGCACCGTCTGCCAGTAGGGGACAATCAGTGAGCATGTCCAATAGGTGTGATACAGTGTCCCCACCTCTTTACAACCGCGCCAACAACGGCGATCGGCTGAGGAGTATATAGAGTGGAGCAGGTCAGGAGTTTTGTACCAGCGAAGTAAAATTTTGTATTGATTTTCTTTGTATAGTGTACAGACAGAACTCCTAGGGGCCTGTGACCATATAATTTGCCATGTCTTCAAGGGTATATCCTCACCCAAGGCCTGCTCCCACTTGCGCATATAGGCATGTCGAGGTCCATTTGGTGACATATCCGTGATCAGGAGTTGGTAGGTGCGCGATATCATACCTTTAGGGGACGAACCCTCTAAGCAGATTTTCTCAAACCCGGTTAAGGGGGAGAATTGCAGGTTTGGTACCAGAGACTGTGTAAAATGGCGGATTTGTAGGTAATTAAAGAAGGCCTGTCTAGGTAAATCAAAGGCATCTTTCAGATCCTGGAAGGACCTCCGGGTTCTGGTATCCACCAACTGACCGTACCGAAACAAGGCCCTATTCATCCAAAAGTGGGACATCCGCGAGGTCAAGCTGTCCAGGACATTGGGAGTAAATAGAAAGGAGTTGACCAGGGAGGCAGCGGAGGTGAGCGGGTACGACGATTTAGCACGTCGCCATAGTGTCCGTAAGAGCGACATTGGCCCTAACAATTGGGACTTACCGAGAGGCACATCTGTACTCCATAGCATGGAGTTAGGATGGGTAGGGGGCCAGCCACAGCTTTTCAATTTGTGTCCATCTGTTGTATGCGTGAAGGGTACACCAAGAAGCCACCGGGCGCAACTGAGCAGCCAAGTAGTACTTGGCTATGTTGGGAAAGAAAAGAGAGACCGTCTTGGCCACGGGGGGCGTACAATATTGATATGGCAATCCTGTGCCTCTTGTAATTCCAAAAAAACTTTAGCAAGTCACCCTGAAGGGTTCTGAAGGGTGCAGGTAGGATAGGGATAGGAAGTGTCTTAAAGAGGAAGAGGAGTTTGGGTAATATCGCCATCTTAATGGTCGCCAGACGACCAAAGAGAGATAGCTTTAAGGTTTTCCATTTGGCCAGGGAGGCCCTGATAGATTTATATAGTGGAGGGAAGTTGGTCTTGTATAGAGTTTCAAAGGAGGGTGTGAGGTGGACACCTAGGTACTTTAAAGCGTGATTCCACCCGCGATTTTTATTTATTTTTAAAGTCAGCAGCTACAAACACTGTAGCCGCTGACTTTTAATAAGGACACTTACCTGTCCTACTCGCCCGCGATGATGGCCCCCCCCCCCGATCCCTCGGTCACTGCAGGCCCCGCGCCGCCATCCTCACTAAGGGAAACAGGCAGTGAAGCCTTACGGCTTCACTGCCCGTTTCCTAATGTGCATGTGCGAGCCGCGCGGCTCTTTGTGAATGGGCGGCTGCTCTCTGGGATACACACAGTTCCCAGAAAGCAGCGCGCCCCATTCACCAGAAGACACCGCGAGGATGACGGACGGAGAAGATCCACCGAGGAGGATGAAGAGGCAGATTAGGGACTTCCGCATAGCAACCGCTATTTCTGGTAAGTATAAAAAGAAAAAAAAAAGAAAAATTTTTTTCAATAATTTTTGGTGAAAATTTTTTTTCAGGGTGGAACTCCACTTTAAGGTTGATGTCTTCCATGTGTAGTTGAATGATTGGGATAGGGCAGACATTGTCCGAGGGGTCATGTTGAGGGGGAGGGCTTCTGTCTTAGAGTTGTTAATCTTATAGCCCGAGAGAATGCTGTAACAATCTAATTCTACAGAGAAATATGGGGCTGGGTGAGTGTGAGCAGGCCATCGTCTGACGTTTTTTTTTTTTTTTAAATAACATACATATCATACTTATCTCCAATGTGCAGTTCGTTTTCCACATTGTGGCCCCAATCATCCTCTTCTGGAGTCCCCCGGTGGCGCTATCAGCTCCTCCCCGCATCGGTAAACCCCCTAGGAGAAGCACTCTCCCGGGGGGGGGGGTTACCTTGCGGGCACGCTCCCGAGTCCAGCATTTGCGTCCCATAGACGCAGAATCTAGGACTTGGCCCCGCCCTTGGTGCCCGCGTCATTGGATTTGATTGACGGCAGCGGGAGCCAATGGCTGCGCTGCTATCAATCTGTCCAATCAAGAGCCGAGAACTCCGGGCAGAGAGGTATAGCGTGTCTCCACCGGGGGATCGAAGGGGTTCAGGTGAGTAAAACGGGGTGGCTGGTCACTGTCAGAAGTTTTTTCACCTTAATGCATAGGATGCATTAACCACTTGCTTACTGGGCACTTAAACCCCCTTCCTGCCCAGGCCAATTTTCAGCTTTCAGCACTGTCACGCTTTGAATGACAATTGCGCGGTCGTGCGACGTGGCTCCCAAACAAAATTTATGTCCTTTTTTTCCCCACAAATAGAGCTTTCTTTTGGTGGTATTTGATTATCTCTGCGGTTTTTATTTTTTGCGCTATAAACAAAAAAACACAATATTTTTTACTTTTTGCTATAATAAATATCCCAAATTTTTTTTTTCTAACCACTTAACAACCACCTGCCGACAAATACCGTCGACAAGGTGGTTGCTTAACTCTGGGAGGACGTTATATAACGTCCTCCCAGAATCGCGCTCCCGCGCGCCCCCTGGGGCGCGCACACGGGAAACTCCGTGACCGCCGGGTCCAGAGGACCCGGCGGATCACGAATCGCGGTAAATCGCCGCTGATAGCGGCCGTTTACCACGTGATCGCTCCGTCAAATGACGGAGCAATCACTTGTAAACAGACCGGCGTCATTTGATGACGCCGGTTCCTCCCTCCCCTCTCTGTACCGATCGGTACAGTGTGAGAGGGGAGGGGAGGGAGCGGATGGCAGCAGCAGCACTGTGGGCTGGATCTGTGACAATTGCAGTCACAAGATCCAGCCATCCATCCATCCCTGCTCAGCCATCCCTGTGCAATACCCTGCCAATACTCTGCAAAATACCCTGCCAATACCCTGGTGCAATACTCTGCAATACCCTGGTGCAATACTCTGCAATACCCTGGTGCAATACTCTGCAATACCCTGGTGCAATACTCTGCAATACCCTGGTGCAATACTCTGCAATACCCTGCGCAATACACTGCAATACCCTGCAAAATACTCTGCAATACCCTGCAAAATACTCTGCAATACCCTGCGCAATACTCTGCAATACCCTGCGCAATACTCTGCAATACCCTGCGCAATACTCTGCAATACTCTGCAATACCCTGCGCAATACTCTGCAATACCCTGCGCAATACCCTGCAAAATACTCTGCAATACCCTGCGCAATACTCTGCAATACCCTGCGCAATACCCTGCAAAATACCCTGCAAAATACTCTGCAATACCCTGTGCAATACCCTGCAAAATACTCTGCAATACCCTGGTGCAATACTCTGCAATACTCTGGCGCAATACTCTGCAATACCCTGCGCAATACTCTGCAATACCCTGCGCAATACTCTGCAATACCCTGCGCAATACTCTGAAAAATACTCTGCAATACCCTGCACAATACTCTGCAATACCCTGCACAATACTCTGCAATACCCTCCACAATACTCTGCAATACCCTCCACAATACTCTGCAATACCCTCCACAATACTCTGCAATACCCTCCACAATACCCTGTGCAATACCCCGTGCAATACCCTGCCATACACCGCAATACCCTGCCATAGTCCGCAATACTCCGCAATGCCCTGCAATACTCCGCAATACCCGGCAATATTCCGCAATGCCCGGCAATACTCCGCAATGCCCGGCAATACTCTGCAATAACCACTTCCCGCCCTCCAACCGTCATATGACGTCCTTGACTTTGTGCGGGGATATCTGAATGATGGGAGCAGCTACAGGCATCATTCAGATATTAGCTTTTTCAGCCGGCGATTCCCTACACCATAACAACAATCATAGTGGCTGTTCCGCCGCTTGATCATTCTTACGGGAGGCGAGAGTGGATGTCCCCCCCCCCCCGCCGCCCTCCGGTGCTTCTACCGACTCACCGCTACGATCAAAGCCAGGATTGTTGGGTTTTTTTCTGTATTTTTTTCAGGCTTCCCAGCCTAGAGGTGAGATGTGGGGTCTTATTGACACCCCCCCCCCCATATCTCACTGTACAGAGGACCTGTCATGCCATATTCCTATTACAAGGGATGTTTACGTTCCTTGTAATAGGTATAAAAGTGATAAAAAAAATGTTTGGGGCGGAAAAACATGTCAAACTAAAACTAAAATAAATAAAGTAAAATGAAGAATAAAATTTTTTTTTTTTTTTTAAAGCGCCCCTGTCCCCGTGAGCTCGCATACAGAAGCGAACGCATACGTAAGTCCCGCCCACATATGAAAACGGTTTTCAAACCACACATGTGAGGTATCTCTGCGAACGTTAGAGCGAGAGCAATCATTTTGGCCCTAGACCTCCTCTGTAACTCAAAACATGTAACCAGTAAAAATATTTAAAGCGTCGCCTATGGGGATTTTTTAAGTAGCGAAGTTTGGCGCCATTCCACGAGTGTGTGCAATTTTTAAGGGCGACATGTTAGGTATCTATTTACTCGGCGTAACTTCATCTTTCACATTATGCAAAAACATTGGGCTAACTTTACTGTTTTTTTTTTTTTTTTAAGCACAAAACATTTTTTTTCCGTAAAAAACACGTTAAAAAAATTGCTGCGCAAATATCGTGCGAGATAAAAAGTTGCAACAACCACCATTATATTCTCCAAGGTCTTTGCTAAAAAAACATATATAATGTTTTGGGGTTCTATGTAATTTTCTAGCAAACAAATGATGATTTTTACATGTAGGAGAGAAATGTCAGAATTGGCCTGGGTGCTCCAGAACGCCTGAAAGTGCTCCCTGCATGTTGGGCCTCTGTATGTGGCCACGCTGTGTAAAAGTCTCACACATGTGGTATCGCCATACTCGGGAGGAATAGCAGAATGTGTTTTGGGGTGTAATTTGTGGAATGCATATGCTGTGTGTGAGAAATAACCTGCTAATATGACAATTTTGTGAAAAAAAAAAAAGAGAAAAAAAAAATCTTGATTTTGCAAAGAATTGTGGGAAAAAATGACAACTTCAAAAAACTCACAATGCCTCTTTCTGAATACCTTGGAATGTCTTCTTTCCAAAAAGGGGTCATTTGGGGGGTATTTGTACTTTTCTGGCATGTTAGGGTCTCAAGAAATGAGATAGGCCGTCAGTACTTCAGGTGTGATCAATTTTCAGATATTGGCACCATAGCTTGTGGACTCTATAACTTTCACAAAGACCAAATAATATCCACCAATTTGTACTTATTTTTACCAAAGATATGTAGCAGTATAAATTTTGGCCAAAATTTATGAAGACAAAATAGTAATTTGCAAAATTTTATAACAGAAACGAAAAAAAAATCTTTTTTTTACAAAATTTTCAGTCTTTTTTCTCTTATAGCGCAAAAAATAAAAAACCCAACAGTGATTAAATACCACCAAAAAGAAAGCTCTATTTGTGTGAAAAAAAGGACAAAAAATTCATATGGGTACAGTGTTGTATGACTGAGTAATTGTCATTCAAAATGTGAGAGCACCAAAGCTGAAAATTGGTCTGGTTATTAAGGGGGTTTAAGTGCCCAGTGGTCAAGTGGTTAAATACTTTTTTTTCAGTTTAAGCCGATACGTATTCTTCTACATATTTTTGGTAAAAAAAAAAAATCGCAATAAGCGTTTATTGATTGGTTTGCGCAAAAATAGGGCATAGTTTTATAGCATTTTTATTAATCATTATTTTTTTTACTAGTAATGGCGGCGATCAGCGATTTTTATTGTGACTGCGACATTATGGCGGACACATCGGACACTTTTGATACGATTTTGGGACCATTATCATTTTTACAGCGACCAGTGCTATAAAAATGCACTGGTTACTGTAAAAATGACACTGGCAGTGAAGGGGTTAACCACTAGGGGCGCTGAAGGGGTTAAGTGTGCCTAAGGGAGTGATTCTTACTGTGGGGGGGAGGGGACTGACTGGGGGAGGTGACCGATGGTTGTCCCTATGTACAAGGGACACACCATCGGTCTCCTCTCCCTGACAGGACGTGGATCTCTGTGTTTACACACAGAGATCCACGTCCCTGGCTCGGTAAATGCCGATCGCGGGTACCTGGCAGACATCGCGGCCGCCAGGCACGCGCATCGGCACCCGCGTGACGCGGTGGGCACAGAAGTTCCCCCGATGCGCGCTCGGGAAACGAGGAAAGGGGAGGACATCAATTGATGTCCTCCCGGCATTCTAGGTCCGCGCCGTAGCCGTCATTCGGCTATAGCGCGGACCTCTAGTGGTTAAGGTGAAAGAACACAAGGGTTTACAACCCCTTTAAGGGAAGAGCAGTCAGCAACCCAATCACAAAAAAACAAACCAGAAAATGCTGTGATGTAAAGGCACCATAGATTTTGAAGAGCGCAAAGTTGGGCTTTAAAAACGAGGTTCAGAATCTGAAGCTCAGCTATAGTATTAATATTATTATTCGCTTTCAGAGTTTTTCACGTTTAATAATGTACTAAGCTTTATCAGAAAATCCTCTGTGAAGGATCATTTCCCCATCATTTCTAGCAGGGGTCATTCTGTTCTACGCGGTACATCAGTGAGCACACCAGATGTCCTAGTACAGTGCTGCGCGAGGCTCAGAATAATAAGGAGGCCCTCGGAGCAGAAGAGGAAGAGCACGCGCATGAACACAGCTTTGTCAGTGTGCACAGCACCGTGTTAAGGTCATTCAGTGTTTACTTAAATCCCAGGGAAGATGTACAAGAACCAATTGATACAACTGGGGCAAACAAATACTGGAGGTGTCACCCCTTAAGCAGAACTAAAGAAAAATTCAAGGAAGTATAGCTTTTTTGGCAGAAAGGGCTTGGAGTGGAATTTACTAATGCAGGCCATACATGGGTCGAATTTCAAACAAATTTTCTTTTGAAAATCGGAAATATTGTGCGTTTTGTGATCCGATGGTGCCGCCATTGTTTTCGAAATTCCATCAACCAAGCCTTCAATTTTCGTGGCCGGGAATCTTCTTTTCTTTTCAGGTCACAGCTCATGCGCATTTGTTTTTCGATTATATTTCACGCACGATTCTCCCATCATTGATTAGACATTAGTTTGTTTTTCAATAAATCTCCCACATGCCCGATCACTTAAATTCGATAGACGCAACAAAAAACGGCTGTTGCTGCGGCCCACTAATGGTGGGAAATTCAAACAAAAAATCTTAGTTACGATTTTGTCAGAAAATTCTTTCGGAATTTGACCCATGTATGGCCAATTTCACACTGAGGCGCTTGAAAAACTGCCAGTAAAACACTAAGCGCTTTTGAAGCGATTTTCAGGCGCTTTTGAATCGCTTTTGAAGCGCTTTTAATTAATTTCAATGGAGAGGGGCGTTTTTTCAGCGCACTGCCCCAGTGTGAAAGGATTCATTGATTTTAATGGAAATACGTTTTCAGGCGCTTTTTTTAGCGTGAAAGCGCCTCAGTGTGAAAGTGGTCTTAGACTGAAGCAGACAGAATCTGGAGCAGCTGTGCATAGTAACCAATCAGCTTCTATCTTCAGCTTGTTCAGTTAAGCCGGGTTCACACTGCTGCGATGTCAGACATCATATGTGATTCACACTGCACTGCTGTGCAAATAACATGCGATGTCTGTGCAAAGCAAATTCAACCATACAGATTGTATGGCTGAATTTGCATCGCATTCAGACCAAAGTTGGGCAGCACCCTTTTTTTGGTCCGCACCAGAATCGGATTGCATGGGTGTTCACAACCAATGCGATCCGATTCCTGTCCAAATTGACAGTTCGCACTGCGATATGCAAACCGATCTGGGGGAGTCAATAACTTTTTATTGACACCCGCAGTGGTTCGCAGTGTGAACTGCCTGCGAGTTGTATGTAATGCGGGAACCCGTACTTTGATTCGCACGGGTTCTCACATCGCAGCAGTGTGAACCGAGCCTTATGCCCCATACACACGAGCGGAATTTCCACCAGCAAAAGTCTGATGTGAGCTTTTGGTCGGAAATTCCGACCGTGTGTAGGCTCCATCAGACTTTTTGTGGCGGAATTTCCGCCAGCAAAAGATTGAGAGCAGGTTCTCTATTTTTCCGACGGAAAAAGTTCCTATCTGAAATTCCGATCGTCTGTATGCAATTCCTACGGGAAAAAAAACACGCATGCTCTGAAGCATTGAACTTCTTTTTCTCGCCTCGTCGTAGTGTTGTACGTCACCGCTTTCTTAACGCTCGAAAGTTCAGAGAACTTTTGTGTGACCGTGTGTATGCAAGCCAAGCTTGAGCGGAGTTCTGTCGGAAAAACCATCCAACTTTTTTCCGATGGAAATTCCGCTCGTGTGTACAGGGCATTAGTCCCCTTTCATACGGGCTGCCTGATCAGGTCCGCCTGTCAGTTTTTCAGGCGGACCTGTTCTGACCTTGCATTCTCCCCTATGGAGCGGCGGATGTCAGCGAACACATGTCTGCTGACATCAGCCACTGTCCGATCCGATCCTGGCTGCAAAATCCAGATGGATGGTGGTCCTATTTTCCATCCATCTGGCGGATCAGATCGGATGAAAACGGACTGGCAGTGCATTTTAACCCATAGAGGAGAGTGGGACTGTGTCTGTATTTGCTTTGCACAGTGAGCGGAGACGGACCTGTCATCCGTCTGCTCAGCGAGGATCAGTGGAGCGATCCCCCACTGAGCAAGCAGAATCCCTTAGGCAGAGGCGCCCCTGTGCAAGGGACCTTAAGCTTTGAAAATGAAAGCTTAAAGTTGATTGGTTGCCATACACAGGTGCTCCAGTCTTAGTAAATTCCCTCGTTCACATGGGGCATACATAAGCGTACCCCTGCATGGACGCAACTGCTACTCCCAATGTGACATCCGTACAGGTGCAAGTGAAGCGCCACCACATGCACCCTGGGTGCACAACTTATTTACCTACTTGCCGACCAGCCGCCGTTGTTATACGGCGGCAGATTGGCTCCCCTGTGAGAATCGCCGTAGCTGTACGGCGGACGCTTTAAGAGCTCTAAGGGGGTGCATGATGCTGGAGCCGATGTGTGTGGCTGGTGCAATGTCGCAGTCCCACTAAAAATTGCAGATCGCCGCCATTACTAGTAAAAAATAATAATTTAATAATAAAAATGCCATAAATCTATCCCCTATATTTTAGACGCTATAACTTTTGTGAAAACCAATCAATATACGCTTATTGCGATTTTTTTTTTTTTTTTTACCAAAAATATTAAGAAGAGTACGTATTGACCTAAACTGATGAAGAGGTTTTTTATTTATTTTTTTTGGATATTTAATATAACAAAAAGTAAAAAATATTGTTTTTGTTTTTCAAATTTGTTGCTCTTTTTTTGTTTATAGCACAAAAAACAAAAAAAACAAAGAGGTGATTAAATATCACCAAAAGAAAGCTCTATTTGTAGGGGAAAAAAGGACGTAAATTTTGTTTGGGTACAACGTAGCACAACCGCGCAATCGTCAGTTAAAGCAAAGCAGTGCCGAATCACAAAAATTTACCTGGTCATTAAGGGGGAAAATCTTCGGGTCCTTAAGTGGTTATGGAATGTGAGTCTGGATAACTTTAAAACTTTTATGTATAGGCAATACCTTTTTTTCAGTTTTGATAGACTACCGGGTGGTTAAATTTTTTTTTTTCTCTATTTGTGTCTGGTTTGGGAGATTTCTCCTTCTGTCCTGAAGATAGAACAGAAGATGAAAGGAACTCTACAAACTGAAGAGAACCAATTAAAGAGTAAAGCCCCGTACACACGATCGGTTTGACTGATGAAAACCGTCCGATGGATGGTTTTCATCAGACCAACCGATCGTGTATGGGACCCATCTGTCTTTTTTCCATCGGTTTTAAAAAATAGAACATGTTTTAAATTTTTCAGATGGATAAAAAAAACGATCGAAAACTCTGATCGTCTATGGGCAAGTCCATCGGATAAAAAACCCACGCATGCTCAGAATCAAGTCGACGCATGCTCAGAAGCATTAAACTTCATTTTTCTCGGCTCATCGGAGTGTTTTACGTCACCGCGTTTTGAACGGTCGTTTTTTTGACTGATGGTGTGTAGGCAAGACTGATGGAAAACAGTTTCATCGGATTTCCGATGGACAAATCCATCGGACGAAAATCCATAGGTTATCCGATCGTGTGTACAGGGCTTAACTATACTTTTGAAGAGAAAAAAAAAAACATTCCCCTCTAGGTGATCTATGTACATTGCAGGGATTTTATTAAAATTCAATTTGTTGCAGAATCCTACCTTTTGTTATTTTGAAGAAATATCTGTTTGTTTGTCTGTGTCAATGTACAAAGTGAATGTGAGTGATTTCATAATTATCAATCAGCTGCTGCACTTGCAGGGTTCTAATGAGGAAAGTGGCAGGGTCTGCAAACGTGATTTCCCTTTGGGAGTATCGCACCAGAAATGACATTTTTGCTGCAGGTGATGCCCAAAATCTGACTTGTATCTTAGTGCAGACCTCTGGGAAAATCAGTAAGCCAATCACACAAGCAAGAAAATACATTTATGGGGGGTGCTATGTACAACATCTATGCACAGAACACCTCCAGGTTGCTATATGGCTGCACGTTACAGAAAATGACAGTGCTGCAGATTGAAAAGGAAAAAAGGTTATAATATTTGCATCCAGGGCCTTTTCGGAGACCACTGCTCAAAATACCAGCCCCCCACAAAAAAAAGGAAAGATAATTTTGAATAGCATTAAATAAAAATATGTAGCAATTGTATACAATTGTATTTGCTTTTTTTTTTCCTACAAAAGTGACGTTACCAAAACTAAACTTCAGACACAAAAAAACACCAATCTTGGTGTGATCAAATACTTTTAAGGGCATCTGGGGTCTTATAGATCCCAGATCTCTCCATAAAGAGCACCTGTCACATTCCTATTGTTGTCACAATAAAAACGATAATTCTCCCGCTCTACAAGACTCTGGTCCGGCCGCACCTGGAGTATGCTGTCCAGTTCTGGGCTCCAGTCCTCAGGAAGGATGTGCTGGAAATGGAGCGAGTACAAAGAAGAGCAACAAAGCTAATAAAGGGTCTGGAGGATATTAGTTATGGAGAAAGGTTGAGAGCACCGAACTTATTCTCTCTGGAGAAGAGACGCTTGAGAGGGGATATGATTTCAATTTACAAATACCGTACTGGTGACCAGGGTTGCCAACTTTCAGTATATTTACAAACAGTTTATAAAATCCATAATTGTTGCATCTGTCCATGAATGTCAGTTATGAACATGCAGCCTACATTTCCGTAATAGACATTCATGGACAGATGCAAAAAGTACAGATTTTACAAACTGTTCATAAATTTACTGAAAGTTGGCAACCCTGCTAGTGACCCCACAATAGGGATAAAACTTTTCCGCGGAAGGCAGTTTAACAAGACACGTGGCCACTCATTAAAATTAGAGGAAAAGAGGTTTAACCTTAAACTACGTAGAGGGTTCTTTACTGTGATGCCTCGTACACAAGACCAGTTTTCCCGTCGGGGAAAACTGCCATGACAGCTTTTGGCCGGGAAAACCGGCCGTGTGTATGCTCCATTGCAGTTTTCGCGACGAGAAAAACCTGCGGGGAAAAAAAAAGAGAACTTGTTCTCTTTTTTCCCGCCGGTCTTTTTCCCATCGCGAAAACCGTCATGTGTATGCTTTCCCGAGGGGAAAAAAAAACGTGCATCCTCGTAAACAATTCAACTCATGCGCGGAAGCATAGAACGTCATTTTGTCGGCTCGTCGTAGTCTTTGACGTCACCGCGTTCTTGGCATTCAAAAGTTCAGCGGTCTTTTGTGTGACAGTGTGTATCCAAGGCAGGCTTGAGAGGAATCCCATCGGGAAAAGCGTCGTTTTTTTTTTCCTGCCGGGAAAACCGGTCGTGTGTACGAGGCATAAGAGCGGCAAGGATGTGGAATTCCCTTCCACAGGCGGTGGTATCAGCGGGGAGCATCGATAGTTTCAAAAAACTATTAGATAATCACCTGAACGACTACAACATACAGGGATATACAATGTAATACTGACATATAATCACACACATAGGTTGGACTTGATGGACTTGTGTCTTTTTTGAACCTCACCTACTATGTAACTATGTAACAAGGGATGTTTACATGCGCAATTGACAGTTAAAGCAGCGCAATTCCAAATCGCATAAAAATGGCCTGGTCATGAAGGGGGCTTGACATGCACTTTAAGTATCGCCTTATTGTGAATCTGGTTTACAACACACACACTAGAAGAATTGAACTGCCCATCTCTTAATAGAAAAATAGACTTGAATGCTATCTTATAGCAAACTAGAAACTGTTGCTATCCATTTGACGGAGCATCCATGTCTCTGCAGCTTAAAGACACAATTACGCTGATATAGGGACATATCTACTGCAGCTACATGATGAATGCATCCCGGCAAAGGAAGCAGTGTAATTCCAAGCTTGCCTCCTTCTACAGTGCCGCAGTGGAATGGTTATTGCTGGTTAAATTGAATTGCTATTTTTCACACATTTAGTAGGCATAATTATGGATGGACTGTGGCTGATATCATTTTTTCATTCTTGGTGTTAGGCCTAGTACACACGACCGAAAATCTCGTCGTAAAAAAAAACCGTCGTTTTTCTCGACGAGATTCTTGTCAAGCTTTCCTTGCATACACACTGTCAATTCCAAATCTCGTTGTTGTAAAGCGCGGTGACGTACAACACGTACGACGGCAGTATAAAGGGGAAGTTCGATTCCAATGGTGCCACCCCTTGGGCTGCTTTTGCTGATCTCGTGTTACCGCGTGTTAGTAAAAGTTTAGTGAGAGACGATTTGCGCTTTTCAGTCTTCGTGCTTTTAGTTTGTTTTAGCGTGACGAATGTGCTATCTCCATTACGAACTCTACTTTTACCAGAAGGAGCGCTCCCGTCTCATACTTGATTCTGAGCATGCGCAATTTTTTAAGACTCGGAAAAGCATACACACGAACGGTTTTCTCATCGGGAAACAGGCCGACGAGAATCCCGACAAGAAGAACCTGCTCTCTATTTTTCTCGTTGAGATTCCCGGCAGTTTTCTCGACAAGAAACCATACACACGAACGGTTTTCTCGGCAAGAAAGCTCTCTCGGCAGTTTTATTGTCGTTTCTTGACGAGAAAACCGGTCGTGTGTATGAGGCCTTATAGTTGAAATGACCTATTAGGGATGATTAGGTCACATATTATCGGAGGCATTTTTAAACAATTATATCTTAGAGGCCCTACTTGTGCATAGGGCCATATTTATTTACACAGGAAGGACTGGTGGTCGGTGCAGCCTCATGCAGAAAGCCTGTTCAGATCTATAAAAGGTTGACAACTGCTTCAGTATTGAGTTGGCCCACCCTTTGCAGCTATAACAGCTTCCACTCTTCTGGGAAGGCTGTCCACAAGGTTTAGGAGTGTGTCTATGGGAATGTTTGACCATTCTTCCAGAAGAGCATTTGTGAGGTCAGGCACTGATGTTGGATGAGAAGGCCTGGCTCACAGTCTCCGCTCTAATTCATCCCAAAGGTGTTCTATTGGTTGAGGTGTGGGGTTGTTTTTCAGAGGTTGGGCTTGGCCCCTTTTTCAGAGGTTGGGCTTGGCCCCTTAGTTCCAGTGAAGAGAACTCTTAAGGCGTCAGCATACCAAGACATTTTGGACAAAGTTGGGAGCATGAAATTGTCAAACATGTCTTGGTATGTTGATGCCTTAAGAGTTCCCCACACCATAATCCCCCCTCCACCAAATGGTTTGGACCAGTGCACAAAGCAAGGTCCATAAAGACATGGATGAGGGAGTTTGGGGTAGAGGAACTTTACTGGCCTGCACAGAGTCCTGACCTCAACCCAATAAAACACCTTTGGGATGAATTAAAGCTGAGACTGCGAGCCAGGCCTTCTCGTCCAACATCAGCGCCTGACCTCACAAATGCGCTTCTGGAAGAATGGCCAAACATTTACCCATAGACACACTCCTAAACTTTGTGGACAGCCTTCCCAGAAGAGTTGAAGCTGTTATAGCTGCAAAGGGTGGGCCAACTCAATATTGAACCATACAGACTGGGATGCCATTAAAGTTGATGTGTGTGTGTAAAGGCAGGCGTCCCAATACTTTTGGTAATATGGTGTATGTGCCAGACCTATGCACAACTCTTAACGCAGACAGACTGCTTTCAGAGCCATGTATAAGTTCCTTACAGATGTACGCTCAGGCATGTGCATTTAAATCGGTGAAGAACTGTGCAGCTGTCAGCCTGTCATTGATTTTAACAAGCTGTCTGCACAGACCATCTGTGCCTCCCAGGCGGATAAACACCACCTTCTGTACCAGTGTAGTGATCTGTGTGCCCATATAAATGGGCCCTAAAGAGAAAGTACAGTGAAAGTTGTGGCCCCAGGATGCTGAGCACTTACCATATCCCTCCTCCTTCTGCTGCTGGTCTTCATGGTTGAATGAGGATGGGCCATACATGCGCTTCTAGAATTCCACTAGAAAATGTTCCCTTTTGGAATGTTTATTCAATTTTTCTAGTAGTTAGATGGGTCAACTCAATGGTCATTTTCAACCATAGTGAGGAAACAATTCAAAGGCGCAGGATGGAAATTTTTTCTCAAATGTGTATTTTCGTCTGGGAAGTTCCATTCATATCAACATTAACATGTTCGAGGAGAACAACATTTTGAAGTACTGTGACATTTATAAAGTCCCATTCTAAAATCTACCAGTGCATGGCAGCTTTAGGCCTGTGCAGTTTTCCTTTGATCTGTTCCTGCAGTGCTTTTTGCGGTGCATTTTGTGGTGCGTTTTGCATGGACTCAGGTAAGTAATAGGGGGGCTGGACAGTCTGCTGCACACAGAAGGTTTTTACCTTCATGCATGTGTAGCGGCCTCACCCCTCTCTCCCCTTCTCATACTCGGCTTGTCTTTCTTTGTCTAGGGGTCTCAGTGCTGGGGGAAGGGATGAGATACACCACGGCCCATGTCCTCCGTAGCTAAGAGGTGAAGGCCAGAAGATTGGGTTTTGTGTAGGTGTCCTAGAGTCAATGTCACGTACCTGGTAGGTGAGCCCAACGTGCAGGGAGTGGCCTCTCGTAAACCTCTGGCTCGAGAACCCCTGATAGAGCAGACATGGGCTCAAGAGGGCAAAGGGACACAAGTGCCTGGCAGGAACTGAAGCAGGTGGAGGTGGAAGCAGCAGTCTGCAGCTGAAGGTAGCTGATGGAGGCGTGCGGTGGTCCGCAGCAGACACTCGAGGACCAGGAGACAGGCTTGGAGAAGACAGGCCGGGTCAAACACAAGCTGGCAGATAGGTGCAAGCAGGATTCAGGAGTAGTTAAAGTCCAGGCCGGGTCAGTATATCAGGCGGGCAGCAAACTGGTTGAAAGGAGCAGGCAGGAGCGAAGTCGGGACGAGCCGGGGTCAAGGCAGGCAGCAAACAGGAGAAGTCAAGGGAAGCCGGATCAGGTATCAGAGTAACACAAACAGAGGTTCAGGCAGTAAGGGTCTCAGGGGAACGCTGTAGACCGGACAGCAAGGATGCAAGGTGACAGCTCTCCTTAAATAGGCAGTCTTGGCGCCAAGTACCATCATAGGTGCGTGCCGCTATCGCACGCCCGTGCGCCGCTATCGCGCATCTGCGTGCACCCGTGATCCGCTATTGCGCACCCGCGCGCCACTATCGCGCACCCACACACTGCTATCGCGCATGCGCGAGCTTCAAACAGGTCTCCTGTGCACAGGTATTCTGAAACCCAGATTGCTGGGATGATTGTGAGAACGTATTTCCTGACAGTCAAGTCCAGTACTTCGTCCCTGACTCCTTTGCTCCTAGTAACCAGTGAATAGGTCCAACTCAGTTTTATTCTTCTTGCCAAACAACAAACAGTTTATTCTACGGAGTAGTAATGGGGAATAGATCGAGGCACAATCCTTTCCCTTCTCCTGCTAATCACTGTGATATCACGAGTGGCGAATAGTCACGGTCACTGACCATATGAAGTAGAACATGAATTACCTTCGCTAGCACGGCCCCTGTCAGGCGAAGTAAATCCGTCCAAGGGAGAAACCGGAGGCCTCTCTGTCACCACCGATGCTGCGCCGGACTCTCCAGAGAAGTTCCGCACACCAGATCTCACAAACTCAGACACGGGCACCCAAGGAGTTAGGGCCCCCTCGGATTCCTCCACCCTTGCGGAACTCAGTCAAAGGTACTGAGCCCCAGGCATCCGCCATAGTACCTCACCCCAGGCTAAAGGTGCCTGGGATGGACTCCATCTCCGCTCCGGCCAGGCCAAGGGGCACCTAGGCCCGAAGCACCGGAACGCCAGCACCCAAGCTGAAGGTGCCTGGGTGCGGCCGAGTCCTCCGACTCCCACTCCGAACTCTCAACTCTGAACCCCGTGGTAAGGGCATCCGCCCCTTTTATCCCCTCTCCCTTTGCGTCACAGCGGGTTCCCCGCCCGCTGTACCAGCTCTAGGGGAGCACAAAAAGGTACAGTCTTGCGGTGTGAGTTCAGCTCCGGCCCAGGGCAACAGCGCCACCCGTGGACCGCAAGGAACCTCACACCACCAGAGTCCTCCAAGAACCAGAAAAAGGTCTCGGATCCCCTAGCAATTTGTGTGTCTGGGTTACACTACCACCCAGATGCCTCCCTTAAATTCAAACACCCGCTACACTTGTAATATAATAAAAACCCTGTTTCTTTACAACCACTTTAACCACTTAAGCCCCGGACCATTCTGCTGGTCAAAGACCAGAGCACTTTTTGCGATTCGGCACTGCAACGTTTTAACTGACAATTGCGCGGTCGTGCGACGTGACTCCCAAACAAAATTGACGTCCTTTTTTCCCCACAATAGCTGGGCGGCAAATTTAGAGGGACGTACAGGTACGTCCATTTGCCTGCCCGTGCCATTGTGTCGACGTACATCGTTGTGCGGTGGTCAGCAAGTGGTTAAGTACTTACAATATACTTACGTTCCCTACCCTATCCAAAACTGATCATCCTGATGTTCCTCCATGAGATCCCAGGAATACAGAGGACGGGAACATCTCTCTGGTGTATTTCTGTTACTGGATCTATCCAGTGATATGAGAGGGCGGCCAGGTCTCCATCATTATGTCTTTGTACAGATCCTTGTGGCCTTCTGCATACTCCTACTGTACCTCTAGATGTATATTTTTTACTATAAAAAACTATAACTAAAAATGTTGGCTTTAGATACTCTTTAGGAAACCTGTGATTTCAAGCTGTATATTCAGTTATAAAAAAAATCTCTACAATTATTTAAATATTTAACACTTGAGATCTTAGACAAACCACCCACAAATTGTCCATCCGCCTGCCTGTGATGGCCAAAGGACAAAGTATATTTTCGACAGACCTTCCATGTAATGAGCAACACTGATTGGCAACCATGGATTCATCAGTGTAACGAAACATCCCACACTCCGCTTGAGTGCTTTGGTCATATACCGCTTCCTCCCAGTCTGAATATAGATATCAGATATTCCAACCGCTAACAACACAAAACAAGACAATACTTGTTTGGTTGCTGAACATGGACTTTTTATTAGAACAAGAATACAAGTCTTATATACAGTTGAAGAGGAGGTTCCCCCCTCCTGCTCATATTACTCTAACAATACAACTGTAACCAGAAACCTAATTAATATGAACTAGTTATGTAATCATTTACCCAGACTTGGTGACTCAGAGACAACCTTTCAGGGTAGACTTGCCATCTCCTCAATCACAACTTGCAATACACATAAGTATAAATACATCCCCCAATAGTTTGCCAGGAGACAAAGGTGTGTTAAACTATTGGGTGAAAGACCCGGGCTTTCCAGATCTCATTAATCAGCATTCCTTTCACATACATCTATCCACTGAGTCCCAAGCTGGCAGAGACCATCATGGCCTCCTTAATAATGTCCTTTTGCATTAGGTAACAGAATATCTTCCTAAATGCTTGTAGCTCCCTCAAATGCCAGGGCCCATCGTCGGTAGGCAAGAGGCTAGCATTCCGTCCCCTCCAAAAGTCTCTGTCCCGGGTAAGTCTATCACAATCAGTATTCAGTATTTCACTGTTACATTTTCCAGAAAGGCGGTGAGAGACTTTAGGTGTTGAAAAAGTGTAAAATTTGAAAAATGTAATCCAGGGGTTGGCAGGATGCTCTGGCTTACAAAGACCCTGCTAGATCAGACACAAGCACATCTGTCCCTTCCTATCAACACAGTGGGATCTACCAGCTTGTCTCTGACACACATCCCCACTCAGCCTTCAGGGTATGGAGCTCACAGAGGCAAATCCCTCCCCCTTCGAATACTGATCCCCCCCTACAGTACGATACACTGATCTGGCAGCTGTTATATAATGCCAGCCTAGTGTGAAGGGAGATCAGGGTGATGCAGTGCCTGAGGGTGCTGGCAGGGAAGTTCACTGGGCATGTTACCAGCTTTCATACCACTGAATTGCAAAATACTAGAATCCTAAAGCTGCGTATACTAGTAAGGCAGAGAATTCTGTGGTAGATCCTCACTTGTTAAGACCCCTCTGAACATCACTACCAGTATGAAGGTAGAAAATGGGTTAACAAAGGAATAAAGGCAATAATGCACCTGTGGCAAAAGTCTGTTACATCAATTAAAGGTTAATTTTTACTTCCTCATAGAAAAGGGAACAGTTGTATTATTATATGTGCTGATCTAAGAACTGGGAAGTGCTATCTTTGCTTGAACACGTAGCATTAAGGGGATTTGTCTTGTATCTCTTCCCTGAATTCATGACAGATTGGCCCTTGTAGAGTCTGCATAACTTAATTTTTTACTCTTTTTATATACACCAATTAGTCAATCACTTTATGTCCACCCATCCAATATTGAGTAGGACCCCTGTTTGCCATCAAAACAGCCCTGACCCATCGAGGCATAGGGTATGTGGCACCAAGCCGCCAGTAGCAGATCCTTAAAGATCCTTTAAGTTTAAGTTGTAAGGTGGGGCCTCCATGGATCAGACTGGTTTTTTAAGCACATCCTACAGAGGCTGGATTGGATTAGGATCTGGAGAATTTGGAGGACAGGGCAATATCTGGTACTTATTGTTGTGTTCCTCAAACCATTCTTGAACCTTTTTTGCACTGTGGCAGGGTGCGTTATCCTGCTGAAAGAGGCCACTGCCATCGGGGAGTACTGTTTCCTTAAAGGAGTATACTTGGTCACCAACAATGTTTAGGTAGGTGGTATGTACCATCCACATGAATGGCAGGATCCAAGGTTCTACAGAAGAACGTTGCCCAAAGCATCACACTGTCTTCGCCTGCTTGCCTTCATTTCATACTGCATCCTGGTGCCACCTCTTCCCCAAGTAAGCGATGCACATGCACACTGCCATCCACATCGGGACCCTTCGGGGTAAGACCGCGCTATATTAAGATACCTCTCAACTAAACTCAACATGATGTAAAAGAAAAAAACATCATTCGTCAGACCAGGCTACCTTCTTCCATTGCTCTGTGGTCCAGTTCTGTTGTTCATGTGCCCGTTGTAGGCACTTTTGACCCCTTCAATGGAGGCGGCTGGACGTATTCCCCCTTCTTCAATCTCTTCCATGCACATTGACCTCTAACAATGCTCTACTTGTTTGCTATACTCAAATAAAAGTCAGACCTGTCCACTATTTGCAGGGCATTACCACATTTGTGTTAGCAAGTGGTATTTTGCACTTAGAAGCTCTACTCCCGGCACAAAAGCTTTCATTTAAATATGTTCCTCAATAGCCACAAATGATATAAATCCACGTTGCATACACCAAGTGCCTTTGCAAATGCAGTTATTGCCTTTTAAAAGTCATGGAGGAAAGCTGATCACATGGTGCTAACTAAACTAACATACATAAGCAGATAAAGTCAGTGTATAACTAAAAGCACAATGATCCAAGTCTGTTACCTGCTTGTCCTATATCTCTATCTGTCCTATACAGTATATGACTCATCCTGGGCCTGTAGTGACTTTGTTTGGTCACCGTCTTCTCCCTGTTTATTTTGTGCTTTGATTTTTCTCTTGTTTTCAGGACCTGAACCCAGGAACTCTGTTGTGTTTAGCAGTGACTCTTCCTCCTGAGCCACCTGAGATGCTAGACAATTTACAGCCTCTTTCTTAGACAATCTTGTCTTATGTCTTGCTTCTCATAAACTTTGACATCTTTTCTCCTCCCATGAACTTCCTGATTTAAGCCATGTCTCTGCACTTCCTGTTTTCCAGATTGTTGTGCTCTCTCCAGTCAATATCCTACTCTTGTCAATCCTGCTGCAGTCCGTATCTCCGCTACCACTCATTACTGACCTTTGGCTTGTTCCTTGACTACGCTTCTGCTTAATCCCAACCTGCAACCACGTGTTACTGACCTTTGGCTTCTTTACAGATTACGCTTCTGCTTGATCCCTATCTGCTATATCTGGTACTGGACCCCAGCTTGTTCACATCCTGGTGGAGCGATCCTGAAAACCATGACCTGGTACTAACATGCAGCAAAACCCATCTCCTCCATCAGGAGTTCTGGTTAACACTGGCATTAAAGTGTCTGTTCACCAACGCCAGAAGTCTGCCAAGCAAAATAGGTGAGTTGGAAGCTCTGGTGCATGAGGAGAGCTATGATGTAATCGGTATTGCTGAAACTTGGCTTCATTCCTCACATGACTGGGCTATTAATATTCCTGGCTATGCACTCTTTCGGAAAGACAGGTTAAAAAGGAAGGGTGGAGGGGTCTGTCTCTATGTGAGAAGTGATCTCAAAGCGAGTGTGAAAGAGGACATGGTTGATGGAGAGTGTGATGAGTCTGAAGCATTATGGGTGGAACTGCATACAGATGTGCGTAGTTCAAAGCTAATCATTGGAGTTTGTTATAGACCACCCAATGTTAATGAGGAGTTAGAGACTCAGCTCCTTGCACAGATGGAAAGGGCTGCAAGGGCTGGGACGGTGATAATAATGGGGGATTTTAACTACCCAGAAATTGACTGGAGTAATGGAACTGCTGGGACAGTTAAAGGGCAAAAATTTATAAACCTATTGCAGGACAATTTTATGGTCCAGTTTATTGAGGCCCCAACTAGGAATGATGCTCTGTTGGACCTGGTAATCTCAAACCATGCAGAGCGTATTACTAATGTTCAGATAAAGGAACACCTGGGTAGCAGTGACCATAACATGATTTCATTTGATGTTAGTTGTAAGCAAAAATCACATACAGGAAAGATAAAAACACTTAATTTCAAGAGAGCAAATTTTTCAAGGATGAGCGCTGCTCTCCAGGACTTAGACTGGGAAGGAATATTGGCATCAATGGGCACAGAACAGAAATGGGAATTCTTCAAAAAGACTGTTTGTGAACTCACTGCAAAGTATATTCCCATGGGCAATAAGTTTAAAAGGCTAAAAATAAAACCTATGTGGCTCACTGCCAAAGTTAAAAAAGCTATAAACTTTAAGAAAAGAGCTTTTAAAAAATATAAAAATTAAGGAACACTAGTGTCATTTAAATGTTACAAAGAATATAACAGGATATGTAAAAAGGAAATCAAGGATGCAAAAATTCAAAATGAACGACAGATTGCAAAAGATAGTAGGACAAACCCCAAAAAATTCTTCAAATATATTAATAGTAAAAAGGTCAAGTCTGAGCATGTAGGCCCTTTACAAAATAATCTAGAGTGGGTGACTGGGGACAAAGAGAAGGCTAATTTATTAAATACTTTCTTCAGTTCTGTGTATACAAAGGAGCATGGGGGAGCTCATGTCCAAAATGGGGGTGGTAGTGACACAGCCCCAAATCCACAATGGCTCAAAAGTGATATGGTCCAGAAATATTTAGATGGAATAAAGGTGGATAAAGCACCTGGACCAGATGGCATACACCCACGGATCCTAAAAGAATTGAGCTCTGTAATTTCAAAGCCATTGTATTTAATTTTTAGGGACTCATTAATGACAGGAATAGTACCACTGGATTGGCGCAGGGCCAATGTGGTGCCTATATTTAAAAAGGGAATTAAGTGTTTACCAAGTAACTATAGACCTGTTAGTTTAACTTCTATAGTTGGGAAAATACTGGAGAGAGTAATAAAAGACCACATAGACGAGTTCTTGCTGGAAAAAAACTATTTAAGCAACAGACAGCATGGATTCATGAAAGACAGAAGTTGTCAAACAAACCTGATGACACCAAGCTATGCAGTGGAATAACGTCCTTACAGGATGTCGCCAATTTACAAGCCGACCTCAATGCTCTGTCTAATTGGGCGACTATGTGGCAGATGAGGTTTAATGTTGATAAATGTAAAGTTATGCACTTGGGGGCTAATAATATGAATGCATCATACATACTAGGGGGAGTACAACTGGGGGGATCCGTAGTGGAGAAGGATCTGGGGGTTTTGGTAGATCATAAGCTCAATAATGGCATGCAATGCCAAGCTGCGGTTTCCAAAGCGAGCAAAGTCCTTTCTTGTATTAAGAGAGGTATGGTCTCCAGAGAGAGAGATATCATTTTGCCCCTGTACAAATCATTAGTAAGACCTCATCTGGAATATGCAGTTCAGTTTTGGGCCCCAGTTCTCAAAAAGGATATTGGGGAACTGTAGAAAGTGCAGAGAAGGGCAACCAAACTGATAAGAGGCATGGAGGAGCTCAGCTATGAGGAGAGATTAGAGGAACTGAATTTATTCTCTCTTGAGAAGAGGAGATTAAGGGGGGATATGATCAACATGTACAAATATATAAGGGGTCCATATAGTGAACTTGGTGTTCAGTTATTCACTTTACGGTCAACACAAAGGACAAGGGGGCACTCTTTGCGTCTAGAGGAAAAGAGATTTCACCTCCAAATACGGAAAGGTTTTTTCACAGTAAGAGCTGTGAAAATGTGGAATAGACTCCCTGCAGAGGTGGTTCTGGCCAGCTCAGTAGATTGCTTTAAGAAGGGCCTGGATTCTTTCTTAAATGTACATAATATAACTGGGTACTGACATTTATAGGTAAAGTTGATCCAGGGAATATCCGATTGCCTCTCGGGGGATCAGGAAGGAATTTTTTCCCCTGCTGTAGCAATTTGGATCATGCTCTTCTGGGTTTTTTTTTTTGCCTTCCTCTGGATCAACTGTGGGTATAGAATTGGGTATATGGGATTGTACGATATATGTTTATTTTTTTTAATTTTTTTTAATTTTTTTTTTTTTTTTTTTTTTTTTTACGGTTGAACTGGATGGACTTGTGTCTTTTTTCAACCTGACTAACTATGTAACTATGTAACTATGGTTAGTGCTTAGACTGAGCATCTCAGTTGAGTTCTGTCATCCACCAGGGTGACCTGCTGCTGCACTTATCCAGCTGGTAGGTGGGAGCCTCTCTATTGCTATAGCTACTGGTCTCCAAGCCTGGCCATGGACCGTGAAAACTGTCAGCTGCCACCAGTAGGGTGTGTGCCGGTACCACCTGGAAACACATGCTAAAATCCATTTCTCTTCCTTTTTAAAATCTGATGCCTACCACTTGTAATACCAAAGATTTATATACAATTGTGCCATAAAGCTGTTTGAGACCCACTCTAGTTGATAATTGCCCCTTAGCCTAGGTTCACACTGACAGCGGGATTGAAATTGTGTGAGTTCAGCTGAACTCGCACAATTTCATACCTGCATTTCAGTCCGACTTTGGGGGTGATTTCAGAGAAATCTGTGCAGGTTGTTGTACAGATGTCTATACAAATCGCACCCCGAGGTCACCAAAAGTAGTACAGAAACTACTTTTGGGAATAAGTTTGGCACCGCCCCGATTTGGACAGTGCCATTGCCGGCAAAAGCCGACGATTTGGCATGCAATTTGACATGTCAAATCGCATGTCAAATGGCATCAATGTAAACCTAGGCTTAAAGTGAGTGTAAAGGTTTTTTTTTTTTTTTAAATAACAAACATGTTATACTTACCTGCTCTGTGCAAGGGTTTTGGATCCTCCACTGGGGTCCCCCGGCGGCGCTCCTGGCCCCTCCTCTTCATTGGGTGCCCCCCCCCGCGGAGAGCCACTTTCCATGGGGGCACCCGTGCGGGCGCGCTCCTGAGTCCTGCTGTGTCCATTGACACGGACAGCAGGACTCGGCCCCGCCCGTGGCTCCCGTATCACTTGTTTTGATTGACAGCAGTGGGAACCAACGGCTTCTGCTGCTATCAATCTATCAAATGAGGACCCGAGACAGTGGCTGGAGCGGCTGGGCTCGTTGATGAAACAATCGAGTTCAGGTAAAAAAAAGGGGGGCACTGGGGGGCTGCTGCAGCAAAAAATGTTTTTCACCCTAAACCATGAGACTTTACAACTCCTTTAAGGGCTCCTCTAGAGAGTGGTATGATGTAAAGAATTTTCAAACGTTATACTGGGTAAGCTATAGGGCCCAAGTGAAAGGCTTTTCGTTGGGTAGGATAGTCATTAAGAGGTTTGTCATTAAGTTGAGATCAGAGTGAGGGTTTGCTAGTGCAGAGAAGCCTGTGAAGATAAAATATAATTTTTACCTAGAAGTAAGGAGTGGCATAACTGGAAGGAGGAGAGGTGTAGAACAAAGGGGAAAGGAACAAAGAGAGATGGAGAGGAGGGAGTGGAGGGAATAAAAGGAAATACATTTAGAGAGGTGGAGAGGGAGGGCAGTGAAACGCAGCTGCAGGTTTACAATCTAATACTGACCTGGCGAGAGCCAGCATCTCTACCACCTAGGAGATGATGTCCGCTCAGCCAGAGCATCTATCACAAATGCAGATCATCCTTCAATCAACAACCCAAAGGTCGAATAAAAACCCAGACGTCTCACTCTGTGAGAAACCCATAAAGGCGCACAGCATCTCATCAAAGCAGACCGTCACAAGACACAGAATTCTGACCCAGACAGGCTGCGCTCCAAAAATAACCATCACCTCATCACAACACGGGGCTGATCATTGAAATGAATAATATCTTGCAAAATACAGCAGGTCATCTTCGCAGAGCCATCAGAAATCATTCAAACCCGAATCGCAACACTTTGGCTAGATCAGATCATTGGACATGGAGAGACAGTGTAGGTTAAAGAGAGATGGCTGAACTTAGCGCGGGTCATTATTCATTAGAGTGTTGAAAGGAAGGACTGTTCTTGTAGCGCATGACAGCCAATACCACGCTGGAGGGATGAAAGGGAAAAAATTTGTTTTTCCTTCAGTTTTGTGCAAAGAGGCTTAAGAGACTGTTCAATAGGTCGATGAACAGTAACGCCAAAAAAAAGAGACTAAACTTTATTGGATTTTCAATGAAATCACACAGTGCCTAATTTTGACTGTCCTTTTCCATTAAATCTATAGATAATTTTAAAAGTACAGTGATCCTCTAGTGCTCAGTGTTATCAACTGACATCATGTTTGTGAGCCAAGCTAAAGGGATTGTGGGATGAATAGTTCCTCAGACTGATAATTGCTTCGCATGACTCTGTATCTGGACTACATATCCCAGGGATCTTTGCTACCATCGAAAAGATTGCTGGGGGGAACTATGTAAGAAGCCAGAGCCCGGCCCTGCGGTCTCTTCCTCCTGGGCCTGACGCGAGACGGACCTCTCCGTGCATGGAGAGAGAGGGCGCGGCCTACCACGCGGTGAATCACATTCCAACCCAGATGAGAGGGGCCTAGCACTGCTTGCTGTTCGTCCGACATCCATTCAGCACCACTTTGGTCGCCTGCAAACCATTGCATCGGGAGATCAATACGGCGGACGAGTGTCGCTACAGGAGCATTAAATCTGCCTTGTCATTTGTGAGAGGGCAATCGCCCACCTTTACAAATCCTTTTCTCCCGGGTTCACTGGGACACTTTGCACAGACATCTTTACCTTGTGAGTACTTTACTAAATAGATCTTGAACACTGTGCATAGACACCTCTAGCTTCTACTATTTCAAGAAACCTTATTGGATACAACTAATGAGCTCCTACTGCCGGTGAAGACCATCAGATCTGCAACGGGGACATTACTGTCATTATTGCTACAAGGGCCCTTATACCATTTTCATTAAGTCTGATCTCTCATTAGGGTTAAAGGTTTATAGGCTGGCCGAGGTTTCTCCTTTAGAAATTTGTCAGTATAACCATTTAACTGCATTTATCCTATCAAGTGCAAGCAGGACACCACTGTACTTGTGTATATAATAGACTGTTTTACATGCGACTATCTTGACTTGTGTTATTTGGAGGAATTCTTTTGCTGAGTTGGCGCTGTTGCCTAAAACTCAGCAGATCTATTACCTCCTCCTTGTGACAATATCTTCTATGAACTGTTCTAGTAAACATTATCAGAACCTAAATGCACAGAGTTGTTTGACTTATTGCTTTAAGGTGGTGCAAGGATGTCTGAACCCAGAGAATCAGGTGGGTTGGAATGTTCATTAGGTCATGGCAGTGCAGATGAGCAGGTAAATCCAAGCAGTCCCCGAGGTGACCGTGCTACACATGCAGATTTCCCGCTGTTCATTATCTTGCACGTACCAGGTCTTTAGGACCTGGGAGGGACCTGCACTCTCATAAAGCATTTCCTCAGATGCGCCGCAAATTTCTGCCATATCCTAAAGACCTACGATACTCCTGGGCACATGCAAAATCTTGCTACGCGCTTTTACCCCTGCAGAATCACGCGAAGGATCCCAGGAGGGAGTTGGGCCTGACATAGGATTGCCACCTTTTCCTCAAGCCAAACCCGAACACTTTAGCAGCCTGGGACACCTTTGGGTGCTCCAAGGAGAGTAGTAATGCTGTGTGCATAGCGTGCCGCAGCAAACAGTGGGTGTGGCCAAATTGCTCTTGCTGACGTCATCACCCTGTCCCCCAGTAAAGTCGAACCTAACCTCAGACAGCTATCCGCAGCTCCCGGACAGCAACAGATTTGTGTGTGACTATCATAGTTACTTGGGGAGGCACAGTCCAGTATGAATAATGTGTCCGGGTTTCAGTCTGCCTGAAACCCGGACACCGGATTCAAAACCCTAGCCTGACATCACTTTGGCCTAGGCCAGAAAGCAGGAAGCGCTGCAGTGCAGCACAAAAAAAAGGGTAATAGTCCTTTTTGTTTAAAAGCAAACACCCACTGACCAGGATTGGTTGAAATTTGAAGACACCTATAAAAGCTCAGTAAATTCCTCTGGGGACAAATTGATACAACTGAAATTGTTTTATTATAGTAACTTTTCACCTACTAGATTGTATAAAATGGGCCTATGCTCTACTGCTTTTTGCTTTCTGCTTACTTCCTCCAATTGCTTTGGACCTGCCAATATGTTCATAGCATATATGACTTGATCTTCTCAGTTCTGGAACCTCCCAATATTTTACATTCCAAAAATTGCCTGTTAGGTATCCCAGGGCTCTTTTCCTAGTTACAGGAACTTGACCACGACCCCCCCCCCCCCAAACCCCCTCCCCACACACACCCTCCAAACCACATCAAATAGTGGATGTGGTAAAATTTCAGTGGGAGGATCTTAGAGGCATTGAATACCAGGAGTGCATTAGGTACAGAGTGCAGAGTTCGTGTTCATGTCTTACTTTTGTTGTTGTATTAGGCTGAAGCACACAGTTGGCTCCAGTACCTCTGTTAAGTACAGAATGTACCTGGTAGTAGATCCTGACTTGTAGGAGGAGACTTCTCTTACAGCCCTGGCTCAGGAGTCACTGGAGTGAGGACAGTGAGCTCGAGAGCACAGCGAGGTAGGAGTGCCTGAGGTAGTTGTAGTAGCCTGGCACAGTGGCAGGGTGATGATCCTCCAGGGGTGGCTGGAACTGTAGGCAGCAGTAAGGATGGTTGCAGGTCAGCGACCCAGGAGCTGGCAGGTACAGGAACAGCAAGAAGCTGGAGCAGGGTGAGACAAGCCGTGTTAGGTGCAACACAGAGCAGCAGACAGTAGCAGGGTCAGACAGGCTGGGTCGGAGCAGGTAATCAGATGGTTGGATACAGGAGACTAAGCGTGGTCAGAGGTACAGTCAAGGTCTGGCAGCAGGTAGGCAATAGAAGACTGAGCAAGGTCAAGGCAAGCCAAGGTCAGGATTGGAGATATCGGGTGGTCAAGGACAGCCGGGTCGGTACAGGTAACAGATAAACAGGTATGCAGATACTGGTACAGAGCTGCAGATCAGACAGCAATGCATCATTGCAGTTGCTGACTTTTAAAGGCATAATGGCGCCAAGTAGCGCTAACTCGACGCACGCCGGCGCACAGACACGGATGGATGCTGTTGCCTATTCTGCACGGGAGCCTTCTTCCCATTCCAGCAGGTCCCTGACAACCTCCCTGCACACTGTAGGTGGCTCTGCCTCTCTCACTTGCAAGGAGATCATCCAGTGGGGGGTGTTGGTATCTGCACTTCACCCCCCGTGCACCTGAAGCTCCCTTGTCCCTATCCTGCAGTGGGAACCACTCAGGTGATCAAATCTGTGGGAGCCGTTGGTTGACAAGCTGTCACTTGTAAACACAGAAACTGGATTTCTGTGTTTACAAGTGATAGTGGTGAGCAGGGAGCAGAGAGCCTGAGCCAGAGGTGGTGGAACTGAGTTCCACCACGTTCCAGCCGACAAAAAGCCCTGAGGTATCTATCCTAGGTTATTTACCCATTTCTAAACATGCCAAAACGTTTCTCCGTATATTCCACTTTTACCCTACAAAGACGATTCTCCTATCGTGGGAAAGGGTCCTCTTACCTATCTATCGTAACTTGGAAGAGATTCATTAATGACAATCTACCATTATATAAGCTCACTTATGACCACAGGCCTGTCATAAAATACAGAGTAGATGGCTTTCAAATCCACATACACTCGTTTCTCTGGATCCAGGATCCTGATCACTCCATTGTAGCACATTTATTCGAATGGTTTGTTATTGTGGCTGGTTTTCTGAGCCCATTATTGGCTTTATTGCGCCTACAGTAACCTGCTGTAAAGCGACGCGAGAGACTTGTATGATTGTTATGTTATTACATTAGTATAAGTTTAACAAATAAAAAAGCAATAAACAGATCTGTGAAAAACAAAAAACAAACAATCAAGGCCCGATTCTTTCAGATGGGGGGGGGGGGATTGAGAAAAGCTAAAGATGTTTTTATGGATTAAGTTCCATTGTAGGCTCTGTTGTGGATTAACAACACGTTGGGGGACATTTACTAAATCTGGTGCAGCTTTCCATAGAAACCAATCAGCTTCCAGGTTTTAGCCCTCGTTCACACTGAATGCGGGTTTGAAATCATGCGCGTTCAGCTGAATTTGCACGATTTCCAACCCCCATTTTATTGCGAGCTCGGAGGCGATTTTAAAGACATCTGTGCGGGTTCGTGCGCAGATGTCTATTGAAATCGCCCCCGAAGTCGCCAAAAGTAGTGCAGGAACTATTTTTGGGAATCGGTGCGGCGTTGCAAAGATGGCGTTGCAACAATTGGGACAGTGCCATTGCCAGAAATAGGTGGCGATTTGGCATGCGATTGGACGTGTCCAATCGCATGTCAAGTCGCGCCGATGTGAACGAGGGCATATTGTCAAAGCTTAATTGAACAAGCTGAAGTTAGAAGCTAATTGGCTACCATGCACAGCTGCACCTCAACCGCACTGTTTTTACGTAGACTGAGTTTGCTTCTCAACCACTCCCACTCTCAGATCTCTATAACGCAGGGGTCTCAAACTGGTGGCCCTCCAGCTGTTGCAGAACTACAATTCCCATGAGGCATTGCAAGGCTAAACAGTTACAAGCATGACTCCCATAGGCAGAGGCATGATGGGACTTGTAGTTCCGCAACAGCTGGAGGGCCGCAGGTTTGAGACCCCTGACGTAAAGTCTAATTAGTATGTAGTCCATAATAAAAACTAGAGGGCCTCAATAAACTCTTAAAGCGGAGGTTCACCCAAAATATCAACATTATGTTATCCAGATCATTGCACCATATACATATACATATGCCTAAAGATTTTTTTTGTGCTCATTTAAATACTGTGAAACAGCTGTGTAAAGGTGGACTTCCGGGTTTTCCTCCCGCAGGAGTAGGCATATCTGTTCTTTTCCCCGGCGCCGCAGTGTTTGCTGGGAGGTCTTCGCAATGTCTCCTGGGAGCACAGTGTCATGCTTCCCAGGAGACAATGCGGAATGCCGTCCAGCGAAATCTCTCGAGATTTCACTCGTCACGTGACTCATCAAGCCGGTCACGTGACGAGGGCGCATCTAATTCCGCCATGTTAAATAAGGGCAACCATGAAGTTTACGGCGCAGGTCTCTGTAAAGACTGCTCGTACCCGGGAAAGAGCGGTGAATGCCAGGAGATGAGCATTCACCGCTTGCAGGAAGTCTGTGCTTGTGGGCTTCACAATGCCCACAAGCAAAATGGAAAATGCCAGGATCGGTTTTTATAAGTATAACTTTTAAACGAAAACGGACGGGGGATGGTTTTAATCACCAAACAAGTGAGTACTAAGTTGTGATCTTAAACCCCATTGAATGCACACAAAAAACGATGGACCGCGGAACCTCCGCTTTAAGCCTGGTACACATGTACACATGATGAGATTATCAGACGAATGATCGTCGTCTTTTTTTTTTTTTCTTTGCATGCCAGTCTCCATATTGAAAAATGAAGAGATTACTAAGGAACAAATATTCTCATATGACAGAATAAAAATTTGGAAGGGATGTAATGTAATGTATTGTACTTGTACTGTATTTTTGGACGAAAACTGTACTGACTAAACGAAAATCGTACAATCTGGTATCATACGAGAAACCAAACTGTGTTTGTGCTTTCAGATCATTTTGGACAAAAGCTGTGTACTAATGAGCGGATTATCGTACGATCGCTATGAAAGCGGTACTTTTTGTATGATTTTCTGATCGTGTGAATGGGCCCTTAGAGATAACACCGGAAGTGTGCAGGGAACACAGGAGAATTTTTGACAAGATCAATGGGTTTTTTTTTTACTGATCAAACAGATATAACAAAATGCTTCCAATGATACATTTAATAGACCAAAAGGGAGCAAATGAGAGACATTCATTGTTAGGGTTTATATACACTTTAAGGAAGCACCATGGTCAGGATGAGGGGTGGTGATAGAATTTAAATCATTAGCCATGAACAGAATTTAGAATAAGAGGGTTTATGCTGATCTATCCTGCCGACTGTTCCTCCAAACTTTGCTCTCTTGCAGAGCAATGGGCTCTTCTAACACACTTTCTGAAGTGTGGGATGCCTGGTGCCCCCACTGTATACTATGGTTTCTTCTGACAGCCCCTACGTCTCTACAGGACAGTGTAGAGGTGCAGGCAGTGACGGCCCGTCCATTAGGGGCGCCGGGCGCCGCCCCCTCTATCCTCGCCACCCCTTATATGAATAATGCATAGATTCTTGCATAGCATGAATCTATCCATGGCCGCCGCGGCCACCCCCTGTTCAGGCATTCGGCCCCTTTCAGGACACGGGCGCCTGAATTACAGCGGCGGGGATGCTTATTTGAAGCACCTGTTTAGAGCCATAGGCTCTAATAGGCTTCAAAATAGGGTGGCTCGTGCTGCAGAGCATTATGTCATGAGCCCACCCAAGTGTTACAACAGCGAAATAATATTCACTGTTGTAACACTGATCCTTAATCCGGCCAATCAGAAGCGGGTGTGGCCGAAAAAAGAAGACTCCCGATTGGCTGCTGAGAAGGAGGGGGAAAATGGAAGCCGTCGCCGCCACTGCCGTGGAGACCTGTGAAGAGCAGGGGAACGGGAGACCCGCCGCTGAGCATGGGAAACTGCGATGGGTAAGTCCGACCGTCCCACTGACTGACTGGGGGTGGGGGTGTCGGTGGTATACTGTTTGCCCCCCCCAAAAAAAATTCACCAGCAGCCCCCCCGTGCAGGCAGTCGTAGTTCTGGAAGAAAGCAAAGATTGGAAAAGTGGGTCATAGGACTGGGAGTGTAAACACGCTTCTTTTGCAGGTTGTGATTTGTGGATTCTTAAGCCAGCAAAAGTGCATCTAAATCTCTCCAAAGTGCGAGGAAATCCCTTCTTAGTTGTGATTTGAACTGGTGTCCCCAATGGAAGATTGGGATTACTCCCCATTAGAAGATCGTTCCAATTCTAACAAATGTAAAATTGCGGATTCCCCATTACTTCTCATCCCACTGACATGGGTAACCAGGACAAGTAGGGTGCATCTCCTTAGAGCAGGGGTGTCAAACTTAATTTTATCATGGGCTGCATCAGTATTATGATTGCCCTCAAAAGGGCCAGTTGTATCTGTCCAGCGCATCCCCTCCCCTTACATTAGATGTCAAGAGCCACTCCACCATCAGAAGTTGAGTCCCCCACTGTCCCTTACATCACAGTGTACCCCCCTTTCCTTATGCTGCTGCTGGGAAGAAGCTGGATGCATTGCTTGAAAGCAGAAAAAAGGGTCTGGAGGAGGGCTGGAGCTCTCCTGCAGCTGCAGGAAAGGTGCGGGGGGGGCCACATGAAATGGCATGGAGGGCCAGATTCGGCCCGTGGGCCTTGTGTTTGACACCTGTGCCTTAGAGCAATAAAAACCTGACAGAGGTTCTAATCCTTCCCTGCTCTATCCTAGTATATAAACACATTTTAGGTCAAACAGAGACAAATTACCGCAGTGTGAGATTGATCAAAGAGGGTGATCAATACACATCAACAGACAGTTACCTCTTAAGCCTCGTACACACAGTTGGACTTCTATCTGACTTTTCCATGTTTTTTTGTCCGAACGGAGTTGGTCGGGAACACCCATAGCATACACACGCTCTGACTTTTCTGCAAACTTTCCCAAAACTTTTGGCAACATCACGTGGTTTTTCTGCTGTTTTCTGCTCTTTACCGCCACCCTTTGGTCAACTTCTGCTATTGTTGGTTGATTTTAACATTAGTTGTTTAGTCCATCGGACAAAAGTCCGATGGTTTCCTGTACACACGGTGGGACTTTGCTCCATCGGACTTTTGTTGGGCAAAAGTTTGTCCGTTTGCAGACCCAACTTTTGTCCGATGAAAACAAGAAAAATGCAAAAAAAGTTTGTCCGATGGAGCGTACACACGGTCGGTTTGTTGGTCCAACTTGCTCAAAATGAAGTTTGTTGGCCAAAAGTCCGACCGTGTGTACGGGGTTTTAAGGCCCATACACACGGTCAGACTTTTGCCCAACAAATTTAGTTTTAAGCAAGTTGGACCAACAATCCGACCGTGTGTACGCTCCATCGGACAAACTTTTTTGAGTTTGGTTTTGTTTTCATCGGACAAAAGTTGGGTCTGCGAACGGACAAACTTTTGCCCAACAAAAGTCCTATGGAGCAAAGTCCTGCCGTGTGTACAGAAAACCATCGGACTTTTGTCCGATGGACTAAACAACTAATGTTAAAATCAACCAACAATAGCAGAAGTTGACCAAAGGGTGGCGGTAAAGAGCAGAAAACAGCAGAAAAAACAAGTGATGTTGTAAGAAGTTTTAAGAAAGTTTGCAGAAAAGTCCTGTGGTGTGTATGCTATGGGTGTTCCCGACCAACTCCGTTCGGACAAAAAAAACACGGAAAAGTCCGATGGAAGTCCGACCGTGTGTACAGGGCTTTAGAGACACTCCAAGCTAAACTTCAGTTTAGCCTGGTTTCTGGGATGTTAATTCTAATTCATATACACTATATACTCAAGTTTTTCAGCCCTTTTTTTAGGGCTGAAAATACCCCCCTCGGTTTATACTCGAGTTTATACTCGAGTCAGGCGTCCATTTTTTTAAAAGTTGCGGCATTCTCCTGGCGTTTCATTCTGTGATAGGCATTTGACACTGTGTTCTGCCTATCACAGAGGTCCTCTCATCCTCGGACTCAGTTTCCCAGCAGACACTGTGTTCAGTGTTCCGCCAATCACGGACGTCCTCTTGTCCGAGGATGAAAGAATGTCCGTGATTGGCGGAACACTGAACACAGTGTCTGCTGGGAAACTGAGTCCGAGGATGAGAGGACCTCCGTGATAGGCGGAACACAGTGTCAAATGCCTATCACGGAACAGAACGCCAGGAGGAAGCCGCGACTTTTAAAAATTGGACGCCTGTCAAGAATTCAGGTATTCGGGCACAGTGAGACTGCAATGGGCACAGTGAGGTATGGCACAGTGAGGGTGCAATGGGCACAGTGAGGTATGGCACAGTGAGGGTGCAATGGGCACAGTGAGGTATGGCACATGGGTATGGCACAGTGAGGTTGCAATGGGCACAGTGAGACTGCAATGGGCACAGTGAGGTATGGCACAGTGAGACTGCAATGGGCACAGTGAGGTATGGCACAGTGAGACTGCAATGGGCACTGTGAGGTTGCAATGGGCACAGTGAGGTTGCAATGGGCACAGTGAGGTATGGCACAGTGAGACTGCAATGGGCACAGTGAGGTATGGCACAGTGAGACTGCAATGGGCACTGTGAGGTTGCAATGGGCACTGTGAGGTTGCAATGGGCACAGTGAGGTATGGCACAGTGAGACTGCAATGGGCACAGTGAGACTGCAATGGGCACAGTGAGGTATGGCACAGTGAGACTGCAATGGGCACTGTGAGGTTGCAATGGGCACAGTGAGGTTGCAAATGGGCATTGTTGACCCTCTTTTCCGCTTACAGTAGCTGCTGCATTCTCACCCTAGGCTTATACTCGAGTCAATACGTTTTCCCAGTTTTTTGTGGTAAAATTAGGTCCCCGGCTTATACTCGGGTCGGCTTATACTCGAGTATATATGGTATGTCTGCTCCTTATATACTGTATGTCAGAGACTCTAGTTGTTAGATCTGCACTCCTGCTCCCAGTCCTGCCACACTGCCTAGCCAGCACCAGACTAAACTATGGTGTAACTTCCCAGTTCCCACAAATGGTATCTTCATAATGTAGCGCAGTGGTCTCCAAACTGTGTTTCTTTGCTTGCCTTACCCTGTCTCTAGGGCACCATTCCTTCCACAGATACAAGACACTATTCCTTATGATACCAACAGTGGGACATAATTCCTGCCACTAATACCAACAAAGGGGCACTATTCCTCCCATTTACACCACTGATGTAGCAGTACTCCTCCCCCCTGATACCAATGATGGGGCATTTTCTACTCACTGTTTACTGTCTTTCTACTCACACTGGCCACAGTCCAGCCCCCTCAATTGCCCCCTTACAGATAGCTAAAAAGATCAAAGGTGTCAGTGAGAACTTATCTGAGAGGAAGAACTTGATCATTGCTCAAGGAACCCCTAACAACCTCCGGAGGAACCCTGGTTGAGAGACCCTGAGATAGAGCTTCTCACTAAGAGAGTGAGCATTTTACCGGTAGAGAGAGCATCTCATTTGGAAACAAAGGACCTCATTAGGAGATGAAGCATTTTGCCAAAAGATGGAGAATCTCACAATGACACAGGACATCACACTATGGGGTTGATTTACTAAGGGTAATTAGTCTGTGCACTGCAAGAGCACCCGCAAGTGCACTGCAAGGGCAGTTGTTCTAGATCTGAGGAGAACATGCAAGGAAACTTAAAAAAAATGCATTTTTGCTTGCACGTGATTGGATGATAGAAATCAGCAGAGCTTCCTCTCATTTCAGAGCTTCTCCTCAGATCTAGAGCACCTGCACTGCACTTCTAGCGCATAGCATATTTCCCTTTAGTAAATCAACCTCCATGAAACTGAGTATTTTCTTAAGAAATGGGGAATTTCACAGCAAGCGTTGTGGGGGGGGGGGGGTTATTTACTAACGACAAATCCACTTTGCACTGCAAGTGCACTTGGAAGTGCAATTGCTGTAGATCTAAAGGGGGACCTGCAAGGAAAATAAAAAACAGCATTTTAGCTTGTACAGGATTGGATGATAAAATCAGCAGAGCTTCCCCTCATTTCAGATCTACCCCTCAGATCTACAGCGACTGAACTTCCAAGTGCACTTGTAGGGCAGAGTGGATTTGCCTTTAGTAAATCAACACCATAGGATCTCATTTGGAAACCAAGCACCTTGCCAAGAGAAAGGGCATTTTTCTAAAAGGCAGAGCGTAAACGTTCTTGCTTAAAATGGTTACAGATACTGTATTAGAGAGTTCTCACCCAATCCATCCATTTGTGGGCCCCTGACAACCTTGCCAAAGGCAAAGTTGATTGACTGGGATGGATTTTTATTGACCACTTATTATTGCTTCCCCTGAGACACCTGATGCCAGTAAAGCCCTGTACACACGATCGGATAACCTATGGATTTTCGTCCGATGGATTTGACCATCGGAAATCCGATGAAACTGTTTTTCATCAGTCTTGGCCACACACCATCAGTCAAAAAACCGACCGTTCCAAACGCGGTGACGTAAAACACTCCGATGAGCCGAGAAAAATGAAGTATTAATGCTTCTGAGCATGCGTCGACTTGATTCTGAGCATGCGTGGGTTTTTGATCCGATGGACTTGCCCATAGACGATCGGAAATTACTATCAGTTTTTGATCCATCGGAAAATTTTAAAACGAGTTCTATTTTTTAAAACCGATGGAAAAAAGACCGATGGGTACCATACACGATCGGTTGGTCTGATGAAAACCATCCATCGGACGGTTTTCATCAGTCAAACCGATCGTGTGTACGGGGCTTAACACTCCCTGTCCATCACGGCCTGTCCCTGGCCCCAGTCTCAAAGCATCGGTGCTGTTACATGCCCCTTCAGACCCAAAAGTACTACATTTTTTTCTATGGATGAAAGGAACGGTGTGGGTACAGAGGAAAAGTAAATATTTGCAGCTGGGGTGGGGGACAATAAAGTGAACCTGTTGTTTTTCCCTGTATGGGCAAAGCACAGGTTCACTTTAAGAACCAGCATTTTGCCAAAAGACAGGCATTGCAGCAATCTTGGCCAAATGCCGCGTACACACGACCGTTTTTCATGACGTGAAAAATGCCATTTTTAAATTGGTCATTAAAAACGATCGTGTGTAGGCTCCAGAGCATTTTTAACGACGTGAAAAATGGCCTGAAAAAAATTAGAACCTGCTCTTTTTTTTCACATCGTTCTTTTTAACGTCGTGAAAAACGGTAGTGTGTAGGCTTTTACGAGGGGGAAAAAAACGTGCATGCTCAGAATTAAGTATGAGACGGGAGCGCACGTTCTGGTAAAACTAGCGTTCGTAATGGAGATAGCACATTCGTCACGCTGTAACGGACTGAAAAGCATGAGGCTGGAAAGCGCGAATCATCTCTCACTAAACTTTATTAACACGAGGATCAGCAAAAGCGTCCCAAAGGGTGGCGCCATTTGATTGGTACTTCCCGTTTATAGTGCCGTCGTTACGTGTTGTACGTCACCGCGCTTTGCTCGAGCATTTTTTTCCATGATTGTGTGTAGGCAAGGCAGGCTTGAGAAGAATCACATCGAGAAAAACGTTGTTTTTTTCAATGACATTAAAAATGGTCGTGTGTACGCGGCATAACACTAGATGGCTTGGTGGCCATTTCATTGTTTGAACCACAACGGTGTCCTACTTTCCAGCAACCAAATGATCTAACCTGGGTGGAAACAAGGGCAGATATTCCATTTGTGCACAGGGGTCCTCTCGGATCTAGGGGGCCATTTGTACTAGATTTGGGACCACCTCCCTCTGTTGTCTAGACCTGAACGCTGCTGACTTCTAAGGCAGGTGAGAAGCAGCAAGCTTTCTTGTATGGTGTAGAGCAGGGATCCTCAAACTACGGCCCTCCAGCTGTTGCGGAACTACAAATCCCATGAGGCATTGTAAAAATCTGACATTCCCAGACTTGACTAGGCATGATGGGAATTGTAGTTCCTGAACACCTGTGGATGGCCGTAGTTTGAAGACCCCTGGTGTAGGCTGTATATTAAAATACCCACCTGCAGTTGCATTTCTGAGTTCCTCACTGTTTGGCCCTGCCCAATGCTGCACAACCTTTGCAAGAAAACCATCCTGATCACATCCTGCACACAGGAGCGGATCCAGAGTCTTTTCTCGGAAGGGGCACTGCCAAAAAATATGTTTTTTTTGTGGGAAATTTATCGGGGAAATGGCTGGTGTCGGCGCTTCAATCATCCCGGCACCATGGTTGTTATGGTGTCAGGATGATTGAAGCGCATTATTTCTATTATTACATTGTAATATAAAATTAAATAGTTCAATGCAGAATCAGTGGGAGCCCCCAGTGTGTCACTTGCCACCGTCGCCTGCAATTAGTGGGAGCCCTGAGCGTGTCACTTGCCACACGTTGCGGATTGTCACTTGCCACGTCACCTGCCACATCTTGTGGATTGTCACTTGCCACACCTTGTGGATTGTCACTTCCCACATCACCTGCCACACCTTGCGGATTGTCACTTGCCACTCACCTGCCACACCTTGCTAATTGTCACTTGCTTGCCACTAGATGCAGATTGTCATTTGCCACGTCACCTGACACAATTTGCGGATTGTCACTTGCCACGTCGCCTGCCACACCTTGCGGATTGTCACTTGCCTGCCACCAGATGCAGATTGTCATTTGCCACGTCGCCTGCCACACCTTGCGGATTGTCACTAACTTGCCTGCTAAGGTGTAGTTTTTGTTGTCTCTTGCTGTGTCCCAGACTCCCAGAGTCAGGCAGCAGAGAGATAATGTAACCTCTCTGCTGCCTGCACAGTGAGGGCGGAAGTCACTGCAGGAATGCAGGGCAGGCACAGGCGGTGAGAGATGATCTCATCTCTCTGCTCCCCCGCTCCCGGCTAGCTGATTGGCCAGCTGCCACACTGAGCCTGCACTCTCACCTGCGCTGCCAACACACTGAGCAGCACGGTCTGCCCACAAACCGCGCCGCCCGCCCACAAACCGCGCTGCAAGCGGAGCTGCCCGCTTTCTTACCCGTCTGTGGAGCCGCACGCTATCGCACCTGCCTGCAGAGCGGCCCGACGTGGCTCACTGACGTCACTCGTTGCTAGACGCCAAGCGGCCCAGGCGTTAGCAACGAGTGCAGGGAAGAGGCTCCACCCACCTCCTCTTTCGCTCCTGGTATTGTGTAAGTGCGCCGCGTAACTACATTAGATGAGTCTCTCTCTCTGCGCCGCTGATCGGCTGATGTGAGAAACTGAGAGAGAGACTCAGAGAGGCAGCGGCAGCCGCAGAACAAGTACTGTATATACTCGAGTATAAGCCGACCCGAATATAAGCCGAGGCACCTAATTTTACCCCAAAAATCTGGGAAAACTTATTGACTCGAGTATAAGCCTAGGGTGTCCATCTGCATGCCTCACTGTGCCTCACTTTGCCTCACTGTTCCCATGCCTCACTGTGCCCATGCTTCACTGTGCCCATGACTAGACTGATGTTTAACATGGGAGTCTATGGAAGGAGTGCCCGGTTTGAAAAATCGGTTCTCCCCGGCCGTAGGTCTCCCAAACACCAAACTTTGCACACTTGTAGAAGAGACATGGGGCTACATGTGTGCCAAGCTTGGGGTCCAGGGGACCTACGACGGGCCGTTACTGGGTCCGCAAATTCACCGGAGAAATTACAGTTTAACATTGGAGTCTATGGAAGGGGTGCCCGGCTTTAAAAATCAGTGCTCCTCGGCCGTAGGTCCCCCAGACACCAAACTTTGCACACTTGTAGAGGAGACATAGGGCTACATGTGTGCCACGTTTGGGGTCCAGGGGACTTATGGCCGGCCGGTACCAGGTCCCCAAAATCCAGGAGATCAGGCGCAAAAAAATAAAAAAACAGAGCAAGCGAGTGTGACAGATGGTCTCGGGGGGGGGGGGCAATTGCCCTGTTGCCCCTCCCCCCTGGATCCGCCCCTGCCAGCACATTTGTGCCGCAGCCCCATTAAAGTTCTTATGGCTGGGGGCTGCAAAGAATATGGATTATACATAGGAATGAATAGAGTTAGTGGTGCGCATGTTCTGTAGGACCTTGACAGGGCCAGAATGTTTTTGTTGCAAGGGCTGGGTCACATTGTGCAGGGTATTGAAGTAAAGAACTCCAAGGCAGGGCTGAAGGTAAGTATTTTAGTGTGCACTATGGTGACTGAGTGTATATTTAAAGGACAAACTCACTAAAAGTCATCTTTTAATGATGCACCAATGTTCTTGTTGGTAATGTCCAAATGGCGTTGGGCAGTGAGCCCCTCCGTTCCCTGCCTGTCTAAAACAAGAAATATCTAGAATGCTTTTGCCATTTTCTGTTGATACCATTTGTA
This sequence comes from Rana muscosa, assembly GCA_029206835.1. NCBI lineage: Eukaryota > Metazoa > Chordata > Amphibia > Anura > Ranidae > Rana > Rana muscosa. The sequence continues at coordinate 301,196,221 of CM055128.1, forward strand.
CTGGAAATAAAGAGAGTTTGCAATCTGACCCTAGTTTCTTAATATGGACCATGAAAGTAGAGGGTATCACCAGGGCCGCCATCAGGGGGGTACAGGCAGTACATCTGTAAGGGGCCCGGAGGTCCCCAGGGGCCCGGTGGCAACCCCCCCTTTTTTTTTTCCTTTTTTTTTTTTTTGGAAGGGGCCCGGAGGTCCCCAGGGCCCCAGATGGCAACCCCCCCTTTTTTTTTTCCTTTTTTCTTTTTTTTTTTGGAAGGGGCCCGGAGGTCCCCAGGGCCCCAGATGGCAACCCCCCTTTTTTTTTATAAAAAAAATAAATAAATATTTAATTATTTTTTTTTTTTTTTTCTTTTTTATTTTTTGTAAGGCGCCCAGAGGTCCCCAGAGGCCCCCAGGGGCCCAGATGCCAACCCCCCCCTTTTTTTTTTTTATTAACTTTTTTTTTTGTAAGGGGCCCAGAAGCCCGGAGGTCCCTAGGGGCCCGGATGGCAACCCCCACCTTTTTTTTGTAAGGGGCCCCGGATGGCAACCCCCCTTTTTTTACATCTTTTTTTTATTTCTTTAATTTTTTTGTATTATTTTTTTGTCCCCAAGAGGGCCCAGATGGCAACCCCCCGACCTCAATAATTCGCGGCGGCACCCCCCCCCCCGCTTCTCAATCCGTGGCACCCCCCCGCTTCTCAATTTGCAGCGGCAGCACCCCCCACCCCCCCTGGTTCTCTGCTCCAGGGGGCCCATGCCTGAAGCTGTGTAAGGGGCCCCAAAATTCCTGAAGGCGGCCCTGGGTATCACAATGGATAGTGAAGAGAACCCGCTCTGGGTCACAAAAAATCTTCACAATGGATAGTCTTGAAGCTGAATTCCAGGTATGGAATTTATTGCATGGTCACGTTGGTCCAGTTTGGGGAAGTGAAGAATCACTGTAACTACATGTGAACACAAGGGGTTGCTTGCTTGGCATTAGTGCCATTCACAACACAATCGGTATGGCATGTTCATACTTACAAGCTGGACCAATGAAATCAACACCTGGAATGCAGATTAATCCAAATAATTTTTACGTCTTGAGGAACCTCCTACTAAAACAAAGCAATGTATTGCCTCCTCCACCACCTGTTTTAACCCTAATAAGGCAATATTTCAATGCCGCAACCATATGCATTGCGCAGAGTTGCAATGTGGCCCCACTACCTTTAGCAGTTTGTTCTGCCTGCTGAATTGGATTCATTTTTGCCCTGGCATGTGTACAGTCCTGAGGGGCTGTATGTTTTTGTTTGGATAGATAATCAGGGGATGGTGACACCTCAGCTGCCTCCTTTTACAGCCCCCTTGTTACTCCCTGTCTATAGATAATTTTTTTTTGGGGGGGGGTCACTATGTGCTGTCTAAATATATGATGGGGATCACTATCACTATGTGTCCTATGTCTATATGATGGGGGGCACTATGTGCTTCCTTTCTAAAGATGAAGGAGGTCACTAAATACTGCCTGTCTATAGTGTAGGGTGTTTATACGTGCCTTCTGTTTACTATACATTTGGGGTAACTACATACTACCTTTCCATAAATTACGGGGTTCACTACATGTACGTGTATAAGCTGGGGTCATTACATGCAGCCTGTATATACAGATAGCTACAAAGACAGGGCCGGGACAAGAGGTGGGCAGGAGGGGCAGCAGCCCTGGGCACTGTGGTATCAGGTGAGGTGGGGCGCCACGGGGAGATTGGAGGGGATTTGTGTTTGGAGGGGGATTTTGGGGGGTGCAACAGGGGATAAGAATTGTTATAGGAGAAGACATTTTTTGGCGGGGTGCTAGGAGTGGTGATTCAGGGGGATTTGAGTTGGGAGGGGGTGGGGGAAGAGGATTTGTGCTAGGAGGGGGGATTTGGGGGGTTTCTGCTAGAAGAGGTGATATGGTAGAGGGGATAGGGGAATTGTGCTAGGAGGGGAATTTTTTGGGCGGAGAGATTTGTGCTAGTAGGGATGATTTTGGGGGGGGGGGTTGGTGCTAGGAGGAGGAATGGGGAGGGATTTGTGCTGGGAGGTGGGGAGAGGATTTGTATTTGGAGGGGAAATTTGAGGTGTAGAGGATTTGTGCTAGGAGGGGTGATTATTTATTTTTTGGGTGGGGTGCATCTGTGCTGGGGGGAGGGGGGTTTGGGGGATGAGGGAGGAAATATTTGTTTGGGTAGGGGGAATTTCAGCAGGGGGTGGAATTGTACTGGGAGAAGGGGGGATTTAAGCTTAGGGGTAAGCATGTAGATTGGGGGGGGGGGGGTTGCTCATTCATCTTGGGGTTGTTGGGGGCAGTTTGGCATGTTCGCCCTGGGCTCTAAATGGCCTTGTCCCAGCACTGTACAAGGATAATGGTTCTTCTCATGCTGCTGGGTTTTGCCCTATATGCATCCACCTTCAAATAGAAGGTCAAGCAGCCAGCTCAAGGAACTCCTAAACAACCTGCCATGGAACCCTACCAAAGGTTCCACTGAACCAGGGGAGGGTTGGTAGCCTTAGGCCTCGTACACACGGCCGATTTTCTCGGCAAGAACCAGCAAGAAACTTGCTGGCAGAGAGGTCTTGCCGAGTAAATCGGTCGTGTGTACGCTGCTATCGGGTTTCTCGTCGAGAAAAACGACAAGAAACCTCGACGAGAAAATAGAGAACCTGCTCTCTATTTTCTCGTCGAGATTCTCCTCGGCATGTTTCTCAACGAGAAAAGTGAGTGTGTGTACACTTACCTGTCCGCCGGGAAGCCCACGCATGTTCGAAATGAATTCGACGCATGCGCGGTAGCTTCCTAGGCATACGTAGGGTATACCAAGATGGCGGCGACGGCATCGAATGTGACGAGCGCATGCTCGACGTAGTCGATGACGTCACCGCGTACACTCCTTTCAAAGAACCGCGGGTTCTTTGAAACGAGCGTGTGTACACTCGGCCGGGACAAGTTTCTTGTCCAAGAATCTCGTCGAAAAAAACCACATGTTTTTTTCAACGAGAATCTCGGCCGTATGTACGAGGCCTCAGGCTTGGGGGGCAAGTCCAGTCAAGTGGCCCACTGAACCGCCGAATCAGCTCACCATCCATGGTCCACCTGGTTTTTCAATGCAGCCTCACCAGTGCAGTCAACTCCAGTGCCCATCAATGAAGCCTGATCACTGGGGCAGGTTACATGGGGTGTATGGTGGGGGAGATGGGGGGTCAGCTAGGGGTGTCAGGGTCTCTCACGTCAGCGATCTCAGCTCAGCAGGTCTTTGCATGCCACGGTTTCCTGGGGGGGGGAGTAACGCTCCTGATCCTGGGGTCAAGTTGCAGCCAGCGTTCCGACTCCCTGGCACGCCCTGCCTCTGTCTGCTTCCAAGAATCTGGTCCCAGGGAGTTGTAGTTTCCTCTGCACTGCTGTGTTTTCCACCCACCAGAAGCTTGAGTGCGGACTACAAGTCCCGGAATGCAACAGCTAGTGGTAGGCCGCCATGGCCGTGCCCCCGGCCCGACTTCCTAGACCAGAATAAAAAGGAAAATGGTAGCGGGCAGCGGCTGCCGGCCATTTCGAACATAAGTTAGGGCGGCCTGGGAGGCAATTGCCACCTTGCCCCCTGGCCCAGCCCTCCCCTGAACTCTAGTTGGGAATGGTTGATCTATTCCTATGAAGTGAAGGTCAGTAGTTGACTGGGGCCCCCAAAATTCTATTTTTACAGGGTCCCTTTGTTGACTTTGTCCACCATTGGATGGAAACCCCCAAAGTGGGGCTCCAAGGGGACATTTTTATGGATTTGGATGTGACATTTTTATGGCTTGGCCATGTGAAACAAGGAAGGTTCCAAGTTAATTAAAAGCACAATTGCCCTGTGTTCGGCATCAGAGGGAGTGAGGGCAGGGGAAGCGCCTTTCACTATCAGTGCCCAGGAGAGAGATTGGCACAAGAGAGGATTGCAGCGGAGCGCACACCGAACATCGCACCGGTCCGGTGTACAGAGAGGAGAGGAGCACGGGTACGGAGGGGACACGTCTGGAAGGATTCCCGGAGGATGCAGAGCGGGTGACCCGGAGAGAAGAGCTGGGTGCCCGCCTCCCTCCCCCATCCCTCCGTGCGGTGTGTGTATGCAGGAGGAGGAGGCGGCGGCGGCTCTGCTGTCTATGTGACCCGGACGCCCGATGTTCACTGACCTTCGCAGCCGGATCGGGGAGAGGGAGCCCGCTGGACGAGGGGACTACAGCCCGGAGCGGGGCACCATGGACGGTGGGTGTGAGATGGGGGCACTGAGTGGCTGTTGCTGCTACATGGGTGTGATTGGGGGGACACTGCATGTCCGAGAGAGGGGCCACTACAGGATGGGGGTCACTATATGGTACATGTATATGTTGGGGTGACTACAGATTATGGGGGGTCACTACATGCTGCTAGTGTATAGATGATGGGGATCACTGCATGAAACATGTATATATTGTGGTCACTTGCCTGTCTGCATGATGATGGGGGGGGGGGTCACATGCTGCCTGTCAATAGATGATGGGGGGGGGGGTCACTACATGCTGCCTGTCAATAGATGATGGGGGGCTCACTACATGCTGCCTGTCAATAGATGATGGGGGGGGGTCACTACATGCTGCCTGTCAATAGATGATGGGGGGCTCACTACATGCTGCCTGTCAATAGATGATGGGGGGGGGGTCACTACATGCTGCCTGTCAATAGATGATGGGGGGGGGGGTCACTACATGCTGCCTGTCAATAGATGATGGGGGGTCACTACATGCTGCCTGTCTATAGATTATAGGGGGTCACTACATGCTGCCTGTCTATAGATGATGGGGGGGGGGGTCACTACATGCTGCCTGTCAATAGATGATGGGTCACTACATGCTGCCTGTCTATAGATGATGGGGGGGGGAGGTCACTACATGCTGCCTGTCTATAGATTATAGGGGGTCACTACATGCTGCCTGTCAATAGATGATGGGGGGTCACTACATGCTGTCTGTCAATAGATGATGGGGGGTCACTACATGCTGCCTGTCAATAGATGATGGGGGGGTCACTACATGCTGCCTGTCAATAGATGATGGGGGGTCACTACATGCTGCCTGTCAATAGATGATGGGGGGTCACTACATGCTGCCTGTCAATAGATGATGGGGGGTCACTACATGCTGTCGGTCAATAGATGATGGGGGGTCACTACATGCTGCCTGTCAATAGATGATGGGGGGTCACTACATGCTGCCTGTCAATAGATGATGGGGGGGTCACTACATGCTGCCTGTCAATAGATGATGGGGGGTCACTACATGCTGTCTGTCAATAGATGATGGGGGGTCACTACATGCTGCCTGTCAATAGATGATGGGGGGTCACTACATGCTGCCTGTCTATAGATTATAGGGGGTCACTACATGCTGCCTGTCAATAGATGATGGGGGGTCACTACATGCTGCCTGTCAATAGATGATGGGGGGTCACTACATGCTGCCTGTCAATAGATGATGGGGGGTCACTACATGCTGCCTGTCTATAGATTATAGGGGGTCACTACATGCTGCCTGTCAAGAGATGATGGGGGGTCACTACATGCTGTCTGTCAATAGATGATGGGGGGGGGTCACTACATGCTGCCTTTCAATAGATGATGGGGGTCACTACATGCTGCCTGTCTATAGATTATAGGGGGTCACTACATGCTGCCTTTCAATAGATGATGGGGGGTCACTACATGCTGTCTGTCTATAGATGATGAGGGGGGTCACTACATACTGCCTGTCAATGGATGATGGGGGGGTCACTACATGCTGCCTGTCAATGGATGATGGGGGGGTCACTACATGCTGCCTGTCAATGGATGATGGGGGGGTCACTACATGCTGCCTGTCAATGGATGATGGGGGGGTCACTACATGCTGCCTGTCAATGGATGATGGGGGGGGTCACTACATGCTGCCTGTCAATGGATGATGGGGGGTCACTACATGCTGCCTGTCAATGGATGATGGGGGGGTCACTACATGCTGCCTGTCAATGGATGATGGGGGGGTCACTACATGCTGCCTGTCAATGGATGATGGGGGGGTCACTACATGCTGCCTGTCAATGGATGATGGGGGGGTCACTACATGCTGTCTGTCAGTAGATGATGGGGGGGGTCACTACATGCTGCCTGTCAGTAGATGATGGGGGGGGGTCACTACATGCTGCGTGTCAGATAATGGGGGGGGGTCACTACATGCTTGCTGACTCTACATGATGGGGGTGTCACTACATGCTACATGTCTATAGATAATGGTGGTCAGTTCATGCCACCTGCCTATAGATGATGGGGAGGTCAATCATATGTCTGTCTATAGATGATAGAGGTCACTACATTTTGTCTGTCTATTTAAGATGAAGGTCACTACAGGCTGTCTGCCTATAGATGATCACTACATGCTTCTTGTGTGTATGTATATAAGATGGGGGCTACTACATGCTGACTATCTACAGATGATGGGGGTCACTACACGCTACCTTTTTTTATAAATGATGAAGTTCACTACATGTATATGATTCGGTCACTACTTGTACTTTTACATATGATAGGGGGTCATTACATGCTTCATGTGTATGATAGGGGATCACTATAAGCCTCATACATATAATAGGTGGTCACTATATGGTACATATATATGTTTGGGGTCAATATAGATGTGTGATGGGGGCATTACCTGTTTATGATTTGGGGAACTATATGAAGCATGTGTAATATAAGGGGCCATCTATTCAACTACATGTGTGTGATAGGGGCCCTTTCATAACACATGGTGCATGCATGTGATGAGACAGACACATATGTGATCAGAGACTTTGTGTGTAATACTAATACATATAACAGTATAGAAGGCATAAAAGTGTAAACTTGATGGGTATTACAAACACATCCATGTCACATGGAATGCTTAATACATTTTATTATTATAAAGGCATACTTGGCTAGTTTTGATGGCTACATCATGTAATGCATTTGCTATGTGTCTGTGTAGTTTAGATACATATATGATATTTGTCTCATACATCTATCATATGGTTTTCGTACTACTTTTATTTGTACATTCCTGTGTTTTAGAGAGTCATAGGTGTGCACAGCCTATGGCATTAGGGTGTGCACCCCAAAGCTCTTTTTAATTTAGGAGCCCCGTTAGGGGGCTTTGGTGAAATATCAGGGGTCTAAACTGGGGAAATCTGGGCCACATTGGGTGATTAGGGTGTGCCTGGGCACACCTGACACACCCTGTGTGCACGCCTATGGAGAGAGTGTAGTTGTGGTGACAGGTATATGTGCTTCATAAAACACAGTAGAAGAATGTATGGGGCATAGAGGAGTTTACGTGACAAGAGAGTCCTTTTCATGCACAGAGGTCATAGTACCCATGCAGACGACATTGACGATATTCTGTGCCTCATAGAATGGCAATTACTATAGAACATTCCTATAATCATATTTATATATGTAGGATTTTTTGCCAAGTGTAACCGTTCGGTAACGGCCATCATTCAGAACGTCAACAAAGCAAAAAGCTAAAATGTGATTAGTTGATGTAGGTTTTAACACTTTCCACCTTATAAGCCTAGATGTGTTTTTCTGATCTCATGATATTATGTCAGAGGTGTTTTATTATCGACATAAATATAAATAAACTCTTCTACATCCCCACACTGCATTCCAAACAGCTACTGCGTTTAATACACAAATACAACTGATAACAAAGTAAAAGATCCTGGAAATAGAATAAACTTTTACTTCGCTACATTTATGTTTTATTACTGATGATATTTTTATTTTGTATCACTTTATTTACAGGAGAAAGGTGCTTTGGTATTTTACAACTGGTGCTGTAGGAGGGTTATTTATATTTTAACCATTTCCAGCCCAGGCCTACTCCTGCACTCCTCTGCTACATGTAAAAATCATCATTTTGTTTGTCAGAAAATTTTTCAGAACCCCCAAACATTATATATATATATATATATATATATATATATATATATATATATATATATGTGTGTGTGTATGTATATGTATGTATGTGTGTGTGTTTTTCAGCAGAGACCCTAGGGAATAAAATGGCAGTCGTTGCAGCTTTTTATGTCACACAGTATGTGCGCAGCAATTTTGCAAATGTGTTTTTTTTTTAAAATAGTTTCATGAATGAATTTTAAAAAAAACAAAGCACTAAAGTTAGCCTGTTTTTTAAAAAAAATATAATGCGAAAGATGATGTCACACTGAGTAAATAGATACCTAACATGTCGCGCTTTAAAATTGCGCACACTTGTGGAATGGCGCCAAACTTCAGTACTTAAAAATCTCCATAGGCGACGCTTGAATTTTTTTTTACAGGTTACCTGTTAAGAGTTACATTGGAGGTCTTGGGCTAGAATTGTTGCTCTCGCTCTAACATTTGCGGCGATACCTCACATGTCTGACCGCACGGGCGAGCCGTTAGAAACACCGGAGGGCGGCGGGAGGGAGGGGACGCCTGTTAAAACAATTAAGCGGCTGAACAGCCAATATCATTCGTTTTTACAGTGCAGGGAATCGCCGGCAGAAAAAAAAGATATCTGAATGATGCCTGCAGCTGCACCCATCATTCAGATATCTCCACTCAAAGTCCAGGACGTCATATGATGGGCTTGGGCGGGAAGTGGTTAAGCGCTGTATTAGGAGTTTGTTACTCCTGTATTGTGTGTGTATCAATATAAGTATGTTAGTTCTACAAGGATAGTGCCCCCATGTATTACGACAAGCCAAAGCTGGCCATACGCTAGTAGAATTTCTAACAAACATTCATAAAAAAAAAATCTCAGCACCATAGGTGTGTGCAGAGAGTGTGCCTGGGCTAATTACCCCGTGAGGTGCAGATTCCCCCCAACAGGGCTTTCTAAAAAACTAATTTTTACAAAAAATAATGTATTTAAAAAATAATACAAAAAGTAAAATAATAAACTACTGACACCGCCCCCTGCCCTACTACCACCACCCCCTGCCCTACTGACACCGCCCCCTGCCCTACTGACACAGCCCCCTGCCCTACTGACACCGCCCCCTGCCCTACTGACACCGCCCCCTGCCCTATTGACACCGCCCCCTGCCCCACTGACACTGCCCCCTGCCCTACTGACACCGCCCCCTGCCCTACTGACACCGCCCCCTGCCCTACTGACACCACCCCCTGCCCCACTGACACCGCCCCCTGCCCCACTGACACCGCCCCCTGCCCCACTGACACCGCCCCCTGCCCCACTGACACCGCCCCCTGCCCTACTGACACCGCCCCCTGCCCTACTGACACTGTCCATGTTTTAATGCATTCGGGGTGCACACCTGTGCTCAGTACATTTAATGACCTGACGAATATGGGAAATTGACTTCAGCATTTTGTTTGCTTTTAACGATTGATTGTGGAAATATTGGATTTTCACAAACGATGACTACATACACTGTTAGAAATTTTTTGAGAAAAAGATTTTGTCAAATCGCCTGTGGTCAAAAGCGAACAGTGATTTGATCCCACAAAGTCCTCGTTGACACAAGCATATTACAGTGTACACTGATGCAAGGGCTGTTTACCCACACTGGCATACACAGATGTTGCATGCATCCCCATGCAGTCTTATTCATGTTAATTGGGACATGGAGGCTGCATGGACACAGCCGCTGCACCCAATTTGACATTGGTGTGGGTGCATGGCCCTGAACACAGACCGCGTGAATATGGCCCCCCGCACGGGTATATGCTGTAGTACACCTGTGCGAACCAGGCCTTACAATTAGAAAATCGAACAAGCATTCTTAAATCGGAGGCTTGTCAAGGTCTATGGCTGAACCCCACACCTGTCCTCCCTGGGCACACTAAACTTTAGGAGGGACGCACTGCACCTAAACAGCCCCTTATGCAAGGGGGCCTATTCTGTTTGGTCAGTTTAGTTATGTAGAAGAATACGTATCGGCCTAAACTAAGGAAAAAAATCGTTTTTTTATATATTTTTTGGGGATATTTATTGTAGCAAAAAGTAAAACATTTTGAATTTTTTTCAAAATTGTCGCTCTATTTTTGTTTATAGAGCAAAAAATTAAAACGGCAGAGGTGATCAAATACCACCAAAAGAAAGCTCTATTTGTGGGGAAAAAAAAAGACCTAAATTTTGTTTGGGAGCTGCGTCGCACGACCGCGCAATTCTCAGTTAAAGCGACGCAGTGCCGAATCGCAAAAAGTGCTTTTGTCTTTGGCCAGCCAAATAATCCGGGGATTAGGTGGTTAATAAATAGCACTAAAAAAAAATGGATTTTATTAATACCGGTAATAATAGGAAAAGAGGAACCTCTTTTGACCAATACTGACCACAGCTGTCTGTATTGTGAATTATGGAACACTAATATTAAATGTTTTTGGGGCGTGGAATTTTTGATTAATTATCCACAGTGTCCAATCAGAAAGCAGTCACTTACGCCTCGTACATACAATGAGTATATTGGATGACTAATCGTCTGTTTTTTGTTGCATGCTAGTCTCGTATCGAAAGTGAAGAGGCTACTCCATTTACGAAAATTCTTGTATGACAGAATACCACATGTAATGTGTTGAATTGTTCTGTAATTTTTATTCTTTCGTTTCCAAGCATGCGTAGTCTTGCTCTTAAGATTTTGTTCAGACGGGAACTGTACTAATTAAACCAAAATCGGACGTTGTGTTCACATACGTTAATTTTATAGCCTGCACCTTCCTTTTTGTCAACTGAAAAGTCGAAAACACTATACTAACGATCAGATAATTGGCCGATCTCTTGTCGTACAAAATTTTACTTCCGATTTTCTTATCCTGTGGGCCTTAACTCCGTACAGCCTTTTGCTGAAGAGTCTAAAGCGATATTAAAGGTTTACTTTTATTTTTATAAAATTATAAACATGTTCTATTTACCTTATCTTTTCAAGCCCCACGCCCGTGTTTCCGGTTCCTCCCCCCTTCAAGTACCCCCCCCCCCCCCCGTAGCAAGCTGCTTGCTGTAGGGGTACTCGTGGGCTCGATCCTGAGCTGCACTGTGTGTGTTTATTGACTCTCTCACGTCACTGAATTTGATTGAATGCAGCAGAGCCAATGTGTTTTACACAGTCCAGTGAGGAGGGAGAGAACAGTCCCGCTGCTCTTGTGCACAGCGCTGGATTAAGATCAGGCTCAGGTAAGTATTTAGGGGGGCTGTGGGGCCAGCTGCACCTAAAAGGTTTTTTATGTTACAATATTTTTATTGACGTTTTTTCATACTAAAAGTATAAAATGTACATCATGGCATTGTACAGTCATAATACAGCAGTTGGGATTCAAACCGTTAGTATCACAGCGCCCAGGGGTCTATGTTAAAGTATCCAAAAAACAAAACTAATGAAGAATCTCGAGCATGGGCTGGAGCATAATAGCACTTTTTGATATCCTACAGAAGACCACAGCACCCCTGAGTCACAAACACCCCCCAACATCCCAAGTTTCAACTAGTGAACCACCCGCCTAGAAGAGCCGTCCCCCCATCTGCTTATCGGGGGGGGGGGGCTCAACTCCTCAGACCGTGCGGGCAACTCTTAGATCACTTCCGACTGACAACGGTCCTATTAATAACGTATAAACCAATGGAAACAGGGAGTCGTACAGACCTCTAAGGCCTGAAACCGACTCCAAAAATACCAATCAAAAAGAAATGGAGGCAAAGAAACAGGGGGGGAGGAAACAAAGCAAGAAAAGAATAGTTAAGAGGGAAAAGGGGGAGGAAGGGAAGGGAAGGAGCCCCAATTCAGCACCCAGACACCCCTAAAGAAAAGCCAATGTTAAGCTGAAGGTATCCTGGGGTCATTCGTAAGGTAATGAGGTCAAAAGGTCATTTTGTCTTGAGCCAATGCAGTCAACCGTTCGTTCAGCATCAACCAAGACAATTTACCTTTAAACTTTTCAAATGGCAGGCTAAAAGGTTTTTTAACCTTTTATTATTTAGAGCCACTTTAAACAGAGGAGCAAAGCAATTTCTAAGTAGTTCCATTCATTTGTATGGGCTGCTTTACCTGCGTTTTCTGCAGGAAATAAGTCCCAGTGACGCATTGTTAACAGACAGCGGGCTGAAACCTGCTGTCGGCTCATGTCGCAGAGCCAGTCAAGGCTTGGGCAAGTTGGCAGCAATGAAGTCAAGTCTGTCCACATGCTTGTACCAGCACCCAGCTCGGCCTGAGCCTGCCACTCCCGCCCCCTCCACAGCCCAGCGCTCCAGTGAACGAGGGGGGGGGGAGAGTAGACAGCAGTGGCTCGCAGTCACCAGCTCTGTGCTCGGGGAGCTCTGAGAACCGAGCAATCAGTGGTATTCACTTGATTCTCCATGTTCGCGCCGGCGGCGGACAGATGCAGCATCGCAGCGATGCTGCATCCACCTACGTAAGTATGATTGTGCAAAAAAACAAACAAACAAACCCATACAGTGGATATAAAAAGTCTACACACTCCTGTTAAAATATCAGGTTTCTGTGATGCAAAGAAATGAGACAAAGATAAATCATTTCAGAACTTTTTCCACCTTTTTATTGTGACCTATAAACTGTACAACTCAATTGAAAAACAAACTGAAATCTTTTAGGTGGAGGGAAGTAAAAATAAAATAAAATTAATATGGTTGCATAAGTGTGCACACCCTTCAACTAATACTAGTCTATCAGCATGGCACATCTTGACTTGGCGATATTTGCCCGCTCTTCTTTGCAAAAACACTCCAAATCTGTCAGATTGGGAGGACATCTCCTGTGCACAGCCCTCTTCAGATCACCCCACAGATTTTCCATCGGATTCAGGTCTGGGCTCTGGCTGGGCCATTCCAAAACTTTAATCTTCTTCCGACAAAGCCATTCCTTTGTTGATTTGAATGTATGCTTTGGGTTGTTGTCAGCTTTCTAGCAGAAGCCTGAAGGTTTTGTGCCAATATTGACTGGTATTTGGAACTGTTCATAATTCCCTCTACCTTGCCCCTGTTCTAGCTGAAGAAAACAGCCACAAAGCATGATGCTGCCACCACTATGCTTCACAGTGGGTATGGTGTTCTTTTGGTGATGTGCAGTGTTGTTTTTGCGCCAAATATATATTTTGGAATTATGGCCAAAAAGTTCAACCTTGGTTTCATCAGACCAGAACACATTTTCCCACATGCTTTTGAGAGACTTCAGATGTGCTTTTGCAAAATTTAGCCGGGCTTGAATGTTTTTCTTGGTAAGACAAGGCTTTAGTCTGGCCACTCTACCCCATAGCCCAGAAATATGAAAAATACGGGAGATTGTTTTCACATGGACCACACAGCCAGTACTTGCCAGATATTTCTGCAGCTCCTTTAATGTTGCTGTAGGCCTCTTGGCAGCCTCCCTGACCAGTTTTCTTCTCGTCTTTTCACCAATTTTGGAGGGACGTCCAGTTCTTGGTAATGTCACTGTTGTGCCATATTTACTCCACTTGATGACTGTCTTCACTGTGTTCCATGGTATATCTAATGCCTTGGATATTCTTTTGTATACTTCTTTTGACTGATACCTTTTAACAATGAGATCCCTCTGATGCTCTGGAAGCTCTCTGAGGACCAGGACTGTAGGATGCGACTAAGAAAATGTCAGGAAAGACCTACTAGAACAGCTGAACTTTATTTGGGGTTAATCAGAGGCACTTTAAATGATGGCAGGTGTGTACTGACTCTTATTTAACATGAGTTTGAATGTGATTGCTTAAGTGCCGGTTCACACTACTGTGACTTGGGATCCGACTTGTGTCGCCCCAAGTCGCGCGACATGAGAAATTCAATAGAAGTGAATGAGAGCCGTCTTAATGTACACTACTGAAGTCGCTCCGACTTCAGAAAAGGTTCCTGTACTGTGCAACTACATTATTTATTATTATAATTTTTTTATGTTTACTCCCCCCCCCCTAAAAGATTTCAGTTTGTTTTTGAATTGCGTTGTACAGTTTATAGGTCACATTAAAAGGTGGAAAAGGTTCTGAAATTATTTATTATTATCTATTTTTTTTACATCACAGAAACCTGACATTTTAACATGGGTGTGTAGACTTTTTATATCTACTGTACCTCTCTTTTAAAAACATCTCCACAGGGAAACTGCATGGTGCTTTGGCACCACGTGTTTCCGCAAGTTAGAAACCAGACCACATTTTCCAGTATGTGGGGGTGCCATTAAGAACTAATAGCACCCTGGCGTGTCTGTTGAACAGCAGGGCATTTTTGCTGTGGTTGCAGGAACACGTACAACTTCCACACCTACCCGCAACAGTGGTAGCTGTCGGGATCCGCTCCCAATCATGTGTTTACTGTGACAGCCAACTACATGATCACCAATCCATTCTGCCCCCTGGTTGTTCAGAGCTTTTAAAAGGGACACGGAGGCAGCAGAAAGAGGTTAATAAGCCCTCTATGGTTTGCTTTTAAAGTGTATCAAAAGCCAAAACTTTTTCTGTTTTATAAATAAAATATAAAATGATATAGTCCTGTAAATGTTTTTCTTTCTGTGTCTCTTTGGAGAGATATAACCTCTTATCTCTAGATACACCAGGAAATGAAAGAGCCTTCCAAAGTAAGAGAAATCTTTCCTTAGTTGTCCCTGAATCAGGTTTCCTTATTACTGGAATTTCCATTCATCCTTGTTAAGGTGCCAACTCAAAATGCTGGAATTTCCTTCACGTCTACAATGGTCATTGGTCACCATTACAAATCGAGGGTGAATCTCTCCGTTGGGGACACCGACTGCAATACAAACCTGATATAGGTTGTAACCCTTGATTACCCTAGCCAAAATTTAAAACCATGGCTTTAGATACGGTATGATTATGTACACACGTATTTGGAAATGAAACACATTGAGGATTCTTTACTGTACTTAATTTGGAAGAACAGACTGTAATTGAAATCAATATGCTCTGTAGGTGGCTGATGCTGCATATGATTATTTTCATTCATTCATTTGGGATTCTGATTGCAATCGTATTATTTTTTTCGGTAATCTTTAGGAGGTTGAAAAGCAGTAATATCTTATAGTAGGTGATCCATTCTCTTTAAGTGTGCTTGCTGTATTCTTACTCTAGCAAAACAGTCCCGAGGGCTCATGTCTGCTCCATTCCCTGCACACAATGCACACCCCTTCTATTTATTTTATCACAGTCTTCTGCGCTCATACAGAGATACTGCTGTCCGCTGGACCGCTAATTGTCCTTCAGATCCAGGATTAGCAGACTCCAGCACAGGACTGATTGGTGAACTGCAGCAGTGACAGATTCAAGTGAGATTCCACTGAATGGCAAGAATGAGAGGCTCAGTCTGCCCTATAGTGCGGAGTCTGGAAAGCTGAACCCTGAGATTCTTATATCTCTTGGGGACACCAGCGGTGGGCTCTTCTGCCATAGTCCCTGGGTGATTTTCTGGCCACCTTGGAGTCTAATGCATGCCATGATGGTGCCATCCCGGTAAGTAGATACAGAAAGGAGGTTTATGGAAGGGACTTTTGGAAAGGCACCACTATGACAAATATATATAAAAAAACAAATATAATTGTATTAAATACAATCTTAAGAGCCGGTTCACACAGGGACTTTGGGGGCGACTCAGCAAGGCGATCTCAAGACGACTTGAGAGGCGACTTGCAAAATGACTTCTGTATTGAAGTCAATGCAAGTCGCCCCGAGTCGCCCCCAAAGTCGTACAAGAACCTTTTTCTAAGTCGGAGCGACTTGCGTCGCTCCTATTAGATGGTTCTACTGAATAGAGCGAAGCGCGACTTGTCAGGCGGCTGAGTTGCCTGACGAGTCACCCCTGTGTGAACCGGCTCTCAGACACTAATAAAATACATGCAACAGAAAATTCAAAATTTGCAGAGAATGGTAGGACTTTCTTCATACCCGGAAAAGCTCTAGATCCCCCCCCAAAAAAACGTGATTAACCCTACGCATTTCGACTTAAGGGTCTTCATCTGGGGGTTCTCCAGCAACAGATTGAACAGCTGTTTACATATGGCAGAGAACACATGCATGCAAGAGCACCAGGATCCCTCCAAAGCCTCCACAAGTAAAAAAACATTCAAAGGACATGAACGTAAAGGGGATGTAAAGGTAAAGGTTTTTTTCACCTTAATGCATTCTATGTATTTAGGCAGCCCTCGACAAACCCCGGGCGCCAGGTCGCCATTGCGACTAGAATTAGCGACCTGGCGCCTGGGGCAGCACAGCTGGGGTATCCTGTGTCTCCGTGCCCCCCCCCCCCCCGCGCCGCGGGATCGCGTCGGGCCGCGCCGGCCGGTAATTGAGGCCGCGGCTTTGCGGCCTTCTGCAGGCCTATGCTTCCTTCTGTGGTCTAGCGCCATCTTGTGGTGGCCGTTGGTATTGCAACCAGCAATGCTAATGGAGTTTCCCTGTCTGTTTTTTCCTGCCATCTCCTTCCCTCTAATTAGAACCCCCAAACATTATATATATTTTTTATTCTAACACCCTAGAGAATAAAATGGCGGTCGTTGCAATACTTTCTGTCACACCGTATTTGCGCAGCGGTCTTGCAAGCGCACTTTTTTGGGAAAAAATAAAAAAAAAATAATAAAAAAATAAAACCGTAAAGTTAGCCCAGTTTTTTTTTATATTGTGAAAGATAATGTTACGTTGAGTAAATTGATACCCAACATGTCACGCTTCAAAATTGCATCCGCTCGTGGAATGGCGACTAACTTTTACCCTTTAAAATCTCCATAGGCGACGTTTCAAAAATTCTACAGGTTGCATGTTTTGAGTTACAGAGGAGGTCTAGGGCTAGAATTATTGCTCTCGCTCTACCGATCGTGGCGATACCTCACATGTGTGGTTTGAATACCGTTTTCATATGCGGGCGCTGCTCACGTATGCGTTTGCTTCTGCGCGCAAGCTCGGCGGGACAGGGCGCGTTCCTGGCTCCTAACTTTTTTAGCTGGCTCCTAGATTCCAAGCAAATTTGTCAAGCCCTGTATTAAGGTGAAAAAACATCTGAGGATTACCGGCCTCCCAGCCCCCCCGTTTACTTACCTGACCCCTCGAAAGTCCCACGCCGTGAATGCGCTGGCTTCTCGGCCGGGCTTCTCGGCTCATTCATTGGTTGATTTAAAGCAGCGCAGTCATTGGCTCACGCTGCTGTCAATCACATCCAATGACGCGGCGCGCCGGGGGCGGGGCCGACTGATACATTGAGCGGCTATAGCCGCCGGCTGTATCACGGGAGCGCGCCCGCAAGAACTCACCACCGAGCTTGCATGAAGGTGGTGAATTCTTGCGGGGAGGAGCCGAGACAGCAGCCGAGGGACCCCAGAAGACCAGGTTCGGGGGCTCTCTGTGCAAAACGAGTTGCACGGTGGAGGTAAGTATAACATGTTTGTTATTTAAAAAAAAAAAAAAAAACGGGAACCTTTTAGTGTCCCTTTTAAATTTCACATTTGTGTGCCTGTAGTCATGTGGATAATGGAAATTACCACCATTGTGCAGCATAGGGTGGGGAGATAAATCAAGAGCACATGGCCATGGGGGAAACCCCTCACAACCTCCCTGGTAAAGTTGTTGATGCTTATCCCAGATATAGGATTGTATTGTATCCACTTGTAGAGCAGCCAGAAGATACTCCAAGAAGGAAAACTGGAGAACCAGCAACAGGGGCATGTTGGCCAAGGCTCATTGATGCACATGGGGAGCGAAGGCTGGCCCGTGTAGTCCAAACCAATAGAAGAGCTACCGCCTACCGCAGCTCAAATTTCTGAAAAAGGTCATGTTGGTTCTGATAGAAAGGTGTCAGAACACACAGAGCATCGCAGTTTGCTGTATATAGATAGATAGATATACATTATTGTCATTGCATACATACAACAAAATGTATCTGGGTACTCTTTACAGCAGCAATAAAACACTTCTCAACAAAGCCACACATACATACCCGTAGCACATGTTAGGCTTCATAGCCACAGACCATGCCCATGCTGACCCCTGTCCACAGCAAAAAGCGCCTACAATGGGCATTGGGTAAGTGAGCATCAGAACTGGACCACTGAGCAATGCAAGAAGGTGGCCTCGCCTGATGAATCATGTAGATGGCTAGATGCCTGTGCATTGCTTACCTGGGGAAGAGATGGCACCAGGATGCAGTATGGGAAGAAGAAAAGCAGGCAATATTCTGCTCGGAAACCTTGGGTCCTGCCATTAGATCTTACTTTGGAGTCCATGCCTGGATGGATCAGGGCTGTTTTGGCGGCAAAAAGGGGACACATTAGATGGGTGCTTATAATGTTATGGGTGATCGTGTGTACTCACCTAAGTCTACCATCCAATTCCCTCACCAACCCCATTTCCAGGTGTGGGAGAATACTAAACTAGCACCTCAGATGTGCCAATGCTGGACATTCCCCCTTGCACTGGTGTCACGGCTGCAAACTTCTCTTCTGAATCCTAAGGGGGGCCCCACCACTGAAAATCTGGTAGGAAGTGTCAATGTCACACAGGCAGTTAAGCCCCGTACACACGATCTGAATATCGGACGACAGATCGTACGACTTTTTTCGCTTAATAGTCACAAGTAAAATTAAATAGGTTATTAAAGTCACGAAAATTCTCTAACGACAGAAAAAAAAAAAATCAGAAGTGATGTCATGTGTTGTAATGGATTTGTATTGTATTTTCGGACGACAACTGTACTGACTAAATGAAAATCGTCCGATCTGGTATCGTACGAGGAAAATTTTCGTGCATGTCCGATAAAATAATATCGGATGAACTGTCATGATCGGCTCTCGAAGTTCTGTACTAACGATCCGATTATCGGACGATTCTTCCTCGGACGACATTTTTCGTACGATATTCGGATCGTGTGTACGGGGCTTAACAGAGACGCCTGAAGTATGACCCCCACCCCCTGTAAACAGAAGAGGAGAGAAGATTTGGTACTTTTTGTAATGGGTGTCATGTGACCCTGCTTTAAAAAAGGGACACTTGGATGTTTTTGTGTTTGTTTTTTGTTTTTATGCTGAAGGGTAGCTTTAAAATCCAATCCTGTTTGGTTGCAGCAGAGTGGTCAAAACCACTGGAGTCCCTCAAGGATTCATGAAGCAATAGCTTAAAGCCCCGTACCAACGGTCGGACTTTTGCCCAACAAACTTCGTTTTAAGCAAGTTGGACCAACAATCCGACCGTGTGTACGCTCCATCGGACAAACTTTTTTTCGTTTGGTTTTGTTTTCATCGAACAAGAGTTGGGTCTGCCATACCCATGTGCCATACCTCACTGTGCCCATTGCAACCTCACTGTGCTATATCCATGTGCCATACCTCACTGTGCCCATTGCAGTCTCACTGTGCCCGAGTACCTGAATTCTTGACAGGCGTCCATTTTTTAAAAGTCGCGGCTTCCGAAGTCCTACCATGTGTACAGAAAACCATCAGACTTTTGTCCGATGGACAAAACAACTAATGTTAAAATCAACCAACAATAGCAGAAGTTGACCAAAGGGTGGCGGTAAAGAGCAGAAAAACCACGTGATGTTGCAAAAAGTTTTGGGAAAGTTTGCAGAAAAGTCTGAGCGTGTGTATGCTATGGGTGTTCCCGGCCAACTCCGTTCGGACAAAAAACCACGGAAAAGTCAGATGGAAGTCTGACCGTGTGTACGAGGCTTAAAACTCATCCAACACGTTTCTGTTTTGTCTTTGGATAGTGCTGTCTGTGTCCTTGCTGGGTTGTGTTTCCCTGATTCCTCCGCTATTAACTATTAGGATTTCTTAACCTATGTATTAAAAAAGTTTTTTTTTTTTTTTTTTACCGTAATTGCTTTCTGCATTTCTATTGTGTTACGTTTTCATATTGGTGAGATTTCCCTCCACCACTTTCTGTCCCAGTGACCATCTTGTGCCCGTTGCTGATTGGCGAGAAGTAGTTGTCACTGTGATGGACTGCTGGAGATAGGGACTGCTACCCCCTGTGTAAGCACAGCAGTCTATCTTCAGCATGCATGCCGGGACTTTTGGCCTTTTAAATGTGAGCTCCAGGCAAACCAATAAATAAGGAAATGAAATACATATAGAATAGCTGTTTTACCAGGCGATTAATTTTTCTTTCTCTCCATCCTGTCCGGAGATTTACACAGATCTGCCAGACTAGTAACCTGACATTTCTCTGCTGCAGGTAAGCAAAACCAAAGCTAGGTCACCTCCTCGCCCTCAACCTGATAATGGACAGTGAAGGATTAGAAGTGGGTGCAACCCTCTACTCAATGTGTTCCTTGTTTGCACATGCGCATGCAGCACACTTGATTGGCTGATTAGTGCTGCTCCTTGCATTGGCAGTCCTGCTGTACAGAGAATGACAGGAGGCCAATACAAAGTCAAATTCAGGTACATAAGATAAAGATTTAATTTCAAAAATACACTATTCATTTAAATGACCACAATCATTTGTGTTTTTATATTTTGCTTGGATATATGCATAACAAAAAGCAAACCTAGGGGGTTCCCAGATCTGAAGACTACCAAAATAAAGGATTGGGGTGGGTGTACTTCCTTTGACCTCAGATTTTTACCTTTTGATTTTACCCCCTTAAAGTGGTTGTATACCCAAAATGTGTACAAGCACCTACAGGTAAGCCTACATTAAGGCTTACCTGTAGGTGCTTGTAATATCTCCGAGACCTACACAGTCTCGGAGATATTTGCAAAAAAGACTGTACCGCTATCTACGGCGCATGCGCGCCGTAGACAACGGCGCAGGCGCACTGAGCACGGCGGCTCTTGAATGGGAGCCTGCCGGACACTGCCGGAAATTCGCGCATGCGCGGGGATCGTGCCGTTCCCCGCGCATGTGCGGGAGTGACGTCATCGCCGCTCCGGCCAATCACAGCGCCGGAGCGGCGATACCCGGAAGTCACTCCGGGTATCATGGATGCGACGGAGGACGTTTCTGAGGACCGCTGCGGGGGCTTCGATCTAAGGTAAGTGATTGATAATGAGCTAGTATGCTAGTCATACTAGCTCATTATACCTTTGCCTTGCAGGTTGACAAAAAAAAAAGTTTTGCGGTATACAACCGCTTTAATGACCGGTCTATTTTTTTGCTATACAACACTGCGTTACTTTTTTTTTTTTTTATTATTGGAAAAGACAACTTTAATGAAAGAAGGTACATGGTATCGTAATCATTCAAAGTATACATGAAAACAATAGGGGGATAACATAGAAAAGTCATTTGTATAAAGCGCTTATAAGTAACATAGTACGTGGCCTAATGCCGCATAGACGATCGGAATTTCCGAAAAAAAATTCCGACAGGATGTTGGCTCAAACTCGTCTTGCATACACACGGTCGCACAAATGTTGCTCGGAAATTCCGAACGTCACGAACGTGGAGACGAGCACTATAACGAGCCGAAAAAAATGAAGTACAATGATTCCGAGCATGCGTCAAATTGATTGCGAAGATGCGTAGGATTTTTGTGCGTCGGAATTGGATACACGCGATCGGAATTTCCGACAAGAACTTTTGTTGTCGGAAAAATTGAGAACCAGCTCTCAATCTTTTGCTTGCATCGAACATTTATTGTCGGAAATTCTGATCGTGTGTACAGGGCATTAGACATCAATGATGATGTGATGTCACATATCAGAAGCTGATCCTCAAAGTTACAGTATAGTACACAAAAGGAGAATAATACCCAAAAGCAAATGAGGAAGCAGAAGGGGAGATGAAGTTCCACCATATGTATTATTATAGTTGCACCTTCATCCTACTGTAGGAAACGTATGGACCATTATTAGGTACAGGTCTCACCATCCGCCAGCCAAACACTGTTACTTTAACTGGTAATTTCTTTGTTAATGCAACAATGTACCCAAATGAAATGTTATTACATTTTTTCACACAAATAGAGCTTTCTTTTGGTGGTATTTGATCACCACAGGGTTTTTTATTTTTATGATATAAACGAAAAAAGACCGAAAACTTGGGGGAAAAAAACGACTTATGCCTAGTACACACGACCGGTTTTTCCGACGAATAAAAATTCAATGGTTTTCCCGACAAAATTCCTCTCAGGCCTGCCTTGCATACACACGCTCAGACAAAAGTCCGCCAGTCCAAAGCGCGGTGACGTACAACACGTACGACGGCACTATAAAGGGGAAGTTCCATTCGGATGGCGCCACCCTTTGGGCTGCTTTTGCTGATCCTCGTGTTAGTAAAAGTTTGGTGAGAGACGATTCGCGCTTTTCAGCCTCATGCTTTTCAGTCCGTTACAGCGTGACAAATGTGCTATCTCCATTACGAACGCTAGTTTTACCAGAAAGAGCGCTCCTGTCTCATACTTGATTCTGAGCATGCGCGGTTTTCTGCCCGTCAGAAAACCATACAGACGAACGGATTTCCCAACTCGGATTTTTGGCCTGACGGGGAAAAAGGAGATCCTGATCTCTTTTTTTTTTTTGTCCGGCAGTTTTCCCGTCGGGAAAAACTGCGATGGAGCATACACACGGCCGGGATTCACGACGAAAAGCTCTCATAGCAGTTTTCCTGTTGGAAAAACCGGTCTTGTGTACGAGGCATTTCTGTTCTAAAACATATCCAATAAAAAATAAAATTTCTTCATAAATTTAGGCCAAAATGTGTTCTGCTACACTATATTGTCAAAGGTATTGGGACACCTGCCTTTACACGCACATGAACTTTAATGACATCCCAGTCTTAGTCCGTAGGGTTCAATATTGAGTTGGCCCTCCCTTTGCAGCTATAACACCTTCAACTCTTCTGGGGAGTGTGTCTATGGGAATGTTTGGCTATTCTTCCATAAGAGCATTTGTGAGGTCAGGCACTGATGTTGGGCAAGAAGGCCTGGCTCGCAGTCTCTGCTCTAATTCATCACAATGGTGTTCGATCGAGTTGAGGTCAGGACTCTGTGCAGGCCAGTCAAGTTCCTCTACCCCAAACTCGCACATCCATGTCTTTTATGGACCTTGCTTTGTGCACTGGTACGCAGTCATGTTGGAACAGGAAGGGGTCCAAAATGTCTTGGTATGCTGACGCCTTAAAAGTTCTCTTCACTGGAACTAAGGGGCCGAGCCCAACCCCTGAAAAACAACCCCACACCATAATCCCCCCTCCACCAAACTTTATACTTGGCACACTGCAGTCAGGCAAGTACTGTTCTCCTGGCAACCGCCAAACCCAGACTTGTCCATCGGATTGCCAGACAGAGAAGTGTGATTGGTCACTCCAGAGAACACGTATCTTCTGCTCTAGAGTCCAGTGGCGGCGTGTTTTGCACCACTGCATCTGACGCTTTGCAATGCACTTGGCGATGTAAGACTTGGATGCAGCTGCTCGGCCATGAAAACCCATTCCATGAAGCTCTCAATGCACTGTGGTGCTAATCTGAAGGCCACACAAAGTTTGGAGGTCTGTAGCTATTGACTCTGCAGACATTTGGCGACTTCTGTGCACTTTGCATTGACTCCGCTCTATCATTTTATGTGGCCTAGCACTTCATGGCTGAGTTGCTGTTGTTCCCAGTTTCTTCCACTTTATTATAACACCACTCAGGCTCAGTTCACACTATAGCGATGTCAGACATTGCATGTGATTTGCACCGCATTGCTGTGCAGATCACATGCGATGTGTGCGCGATGTGACATCAGCCATACAATCTGTATGGCTGAATTTGCATTGCATTTGGACCAAAATAGTGTAGAACCTTTTTTTTTTTGGTCCGCACTGGAATCTGGTGTTCACACCCATGCGATCCGATTCCTGTACAAATTCATAGTTCGCACTGCAATCTGCGAACCGATCTGGGGGTGTGCTTAACTTTGTATTGACACACGCAGTGGTTCGCAGAGGGCAGTGTGAACCGCCGGCGATTCAGGTGCAATGCGGGAACCCACACTGGATTCACAGGGTTTCCTACATCGCACAAGTGTGAAACGACCTAGTTGACCCTGGAATATTTAGTAGCAAGGAAATTTCATGGATGGACTTATTGCACAGGTGGCAACCTATCACGGTACCACGCCTGAATTCACTGAGCTCTAGGGTTGCCACCTCATCCCTTTAAAACCGAACACATATTAATTACACAGATTCTGTTGCTGATTAAGGTGGTAATTAAACTCACTTGGTGCCTTATCTGCATTAAATTAGCCTCAGAACCTGTGTAATTCAGATGTGTTCGGGTTTAAAGGGATGAGGTGGCAACCCTACTGAGCTCCCGAGAGCGACCCATTCTTTCACAAATGTTTGTAGAAGCAGTCTGCATGCCTAGTTGCTTGATTTTATACACCTGTGGCCATGGAGGTGATTGGAACACCTGAATCCCATGATTTTTTAGGGGTGTCCCAATACTTTTGGGAATATAGTGTATATGTGAACCCAACCTAATGCAGTGATCAGTGATAATACTATACACTGACACTGTAATAATGACACTGGCTGGGAAGGGGTTAACATCTAGGGGCAATTAAGGGGTTAACTGTGTACCTAACAAGTGTGTTTACTTACTAATCTGGCTGTTTTTTTGTTGTTTTTTTTTTTCTCCCTGCTTTTCAGGGAGAAGAAACAGCCAGATTGCTGTTCACTGCACACAGAGTAAACACAGAACTCTGTGCTGTGATTGAACACAGCTGATCAGCAGGTTTCAGTCAAAATCATTGGCTGCAATCTGCTGCCAAACTCATACTGTGTCCAATCACAGCACAGGTCTTATGGGGGCTTGTACAATGCCATGCCTGCACCTGCTGCTCGGCAGGTGGTTGAGTATAAAAAAAGCTTTGAGCGAGTAGGCCATGTATTCATTTGAGGGGTTGTAGTCAACGCTGTTACACTGAGCCCCACTCTGTATACATAAGATGTCTGAGTACAGATCAGGGGTGGCCTGTCCATTAAGGGCACACGGACGCCGCTCCCTGTATCCACGCCAACCCCCTATATGGTTAATGGATAGATTCATGCATTGCATGAATCTATCCATGGCTGCCGCGGCCACCCCCTATTTATGCATCCGGCCCCTTTCAGGATGCCGAGCGCCTGAATTACAAAGGCAGGTTTTTTTTTTGAAGCACCTGATTAGAGCCATAGGCTCTAATGGGCTTTAAAATAGGGAGGACTCAGAGTGCAGAGCATTGTGCTCGAAGCCCACCCAGGTGTGTTGGAAAAGCAAATGAATATTCGCTTTTCTAACACAGAATCGCCTCTCTGCCAATCAGGCAGCGCGGGTCTGTTACCCGTTTCCCGATTGACTGAAAGGTCAGGCGATCCTATTGGACGCCTAGGAGGAGGGGGGGAGATGCACAGTGGAAGCCACCGTGATCTCAGAAGAGAAGAGCACACTGGAGACGCTGCCAGATGCCCGCCGCAGCCTGATCCCCTGCCCGATGTGCCCGCCACCGATGGGGTAAGTGCCGGTAGATTGACAGACAGCGGGGGGTGCCGGGGGGCGGTGGTTTGTTTGTCGCTCCCCTGAACAAAAAACACCAGCCGCTACTGGTACAGATGCAGTCTGCATTACTTTCCATGCAGATTCTGAATTCTAGTATTTGCATCTACTTAGGCACAACCCAAAACCACATTGGCTCTGTAATAAATGTTTATTTGTAGAAGTAATAAAAGAAAAAAAAAAGTGGATGCATTTGTAATGCTAACAATTAAATAGAAAGGAGAATAACAAAACAAATTTCCTTTTGTTTACACCTATGCAGTCTGACGCCATGCATTACATCGCACAGTTAATGTGCTTTGCATTGGCAGTGCATTTACTTGAATGGGCTGCCAATGCACCACAATGGACTAAAAAAGCATCCTAGCAACATTTTTGCTGATACAGTGCATTACCATGCCTTTCATTATTGCAATGGAGTACCATTCAAAATAAATGACTCTGCAGCACGTTATGTTTGGTTGGTTTTGTGCATTAACACACATGTCAATGCAATGCATAGGTGAAAAGCCAGACGGGTAACGCCTTTTTTCTGGGGAAAAAAATATTGCAAATAAAAATAATATAGTGTATGCAATTGCCAAACAAGCCATAATATAATATAACGTGATTAAAAAGGACCTTTTATTTTCAATCTGCAGCGTCTGCACTCAGATTTTGGGCATCCTCCGCAACAAAAATATAATTTTTGACCACTTTCCTCATTAGAACTCCCGAACCCTGCGCTCTGTACACGGTGCACTCCCGAACTCTGCGCTCTGTACACGGTGCACTCCCGAACCCTGCGCTCTGTACACGGTGCACTCCCGAACCCTGCACTCTGTACACGGCTCACTCCCGAACCCTGCGCTCTGTACACGGCTCACTCCCGAACCCTGCGCTCTGTACACGGCTCACTCCCGAACCCTGCGCTCTGTACACGGCTCACTCCCGAACCCTGCGCTCTGTACACGGCTCACTCCCGAACCCTGCGCTCTGTACACGGCTCACTCCCGAACCCTGCGCTCTGTACACGACGCACTCCCGAACCCTGCGCTCTGTACACGGCTCACTCCCGAACCTTGCGCTCTGTACACAGCTCACTCCCGAACCCTGCGCTCTGTACATGGCTCACTCCAGATAGAACCGACCCTTTGAGGGCAACCATACTGCTGATGCAGCCTGCAATGAAATTGAGTTTGACACACCTGCCTTAGTTTAGATGTTGTGGAGCCCCTGAACACTACTTCTGTTGCATTCAGAAAAGTATAAACCAGCTTCTTTAGCAAGTCAGTGGTCGTCTTGAAGGTGTTTGGGGTCATTATCATGTTGGAATTCTGCCCTGCGGCCCAGTCTCTGAAGGGAGGGGATCATGCTCTGCTTCAGTATGTCACAGTACATGTTGGCATTCATGGTCCCCTCAATGATCTGTAGCTCCCCAGTGCTGGCAGCACTCATGCAGACCCAGACCTTGACACTCCCACCACCATGCTTGACTGTAGGGAAGACACACTTGTCTTTGTACTCCTCACCTGTTTACCCTCAAACACGCTTCACACCATCTGAACCAAATAAGTTTATCAGACCACCGGACATTGTTCCAGTAATCCATGTCCTTAGTCTGCTTGTCTTCAGCAAACTTTGCAGGCTTTCTTGTGCATCATCTTTAGAAGGGGCTTCCTCCTGGGACGACAGCCATGCAGACCAATTTGATGCAGTGTGCGGCATATGGTCTGAGCACTGACAGGCTGACCCCCCCCACCCCTTCAACCTCTGCAGCAATGCTGGCAGCAATTATACATCTATTTCCCAAAGAAAACCTCTGGATATGACGCTGAGCACGTGCACTCAACTTCTTTGGCGAGGCCTGTTCTGAGTGGAACCTGTCGCTGTATGGTCTTGGCCACCGTGCTGCAGCTCCGTTTCAGGGTCTTGGCAATCTTCTTATAGCCTAGGCCATCTTTATGTAGAGCAACAATTATTATTATTTTTTTTTTTTTTTGATCCTCAGAGTTCTTTGCCGTGAGGTGCCATGTTGAACTTCCGGTGACCAGTATGAGAGAGTGAGAGCGATAACACCAAATTTAACACACCTGCTCCCCATTCACACCTGAGACTTTGTAACACTAACGAGTCGAAATGACACTGGGGAGGGAAAATGGCTAATTGGGCCCAATTTGGAAATTTTCACTTAGGGGTGTACTCACTTTTGCTGCCAGTGGTTTTAGACATGTGTTGAGTTATTTTGAGGGGACAGCAAATTTACACTGTTATACAAGCTGTACATTCACTACTTTACATTGTAGCAAAGTGTCATTTCTTCAGTGTTGTCACATGAAAAGATAGAAGAAAATATTTACAAAAATGTGAGGGGCGTAGTCACTTTTGAGAGATACTGTATATCCTCTATGGATATTGAGCAATATATTTAAATGAGAGATTTTTTTATCCCATAGTTCAGCTTTAAGGGTAACCTGACTGCACTTGTTAACAGGACGGTTACAATTCTTCTTGGCTAGCACTGCCATGTCACATGTTTTACCTGTTGCCTCATCTTTCTTCCTTTTTTCTTGCAACATCTGTTTTTTGCCACTGAAGGACACATGATGCGATGTAGAGACTGTAGCATATCTTTTGCATGAACATGCAAATTGCGCCTTGCTTCTTTTTACAAGTTCCCATCCCCCCGTAGTCGATTTTCACGCCTAAGGCACCACTTTAAAAATAGATTTAGGCAGGAGCAGAAGAAAAACACAACTTCTTTGTTCTCTGTGGCTGTATAAAACTGTAATCAGTCTCCTTCACACTGCAAGGAAATTGGATTGCTTGTTTACAGAGTGCCAAATATCAAAGCTGGTATAACAGGTCATTGTTTGATAGTTGCTGATCTGGTGACCAAGATAAAGAAGAACTTCTAAATTCTCAAAAAAAAAAATAGCTTATAAAAAAAAATTTGATAGATACACGCGCGCACGCACACGCGCACACAGGTGCATCTCATAAAATTAGAATACCATCAAGTTAATTTATTTCAGTAATTCAATTAAAAAAAGTGAAACTCCTATAATTTATATAGATGCGTTACACAGAGTGATATATTTTTTTTTCAAGCATTTGTTTCTTCTAATTTTGATTATTTATGGCTTACAGCTAGTGAAAACACAAAATTCAGTATCTCAGAAAATTTTAAATATTACATGAATGTTGGCTTACTGAAAATATGTCTATGCACAGCAGGGATCTCCAAACGATGGCCCTCCAGCTATTGTAAAACTCTGACATTCACAGATATGACTAGGCATGATAGGAATTTAAAGTTCCTCCTGAACAACTGGAGGGCCATAGTTTGGAGACCCCTGATGTACAGTATAGTATGCACTCAATACTTCTTCGGGGCTCCTTTTTGCATGAATTACGGCATCAATGCGGCGTGGCATGGAGGCGATCAGCCTGTGGCACTGCTGAGGTGTTTTGGAAGCCCAGGTTGCTTTGATAGTGGCCTTCAGCTCGTCTTTATTGTTGGGTCTGGTGTCTCTCATCTTCCTTTTGACAATTCCCCACAGCGTCTCTTTGGGGTTTAGGTCAGGCGAGTTTACTGGCCAATCAAGCACAGTGATACGATAATCATTGAACCAGGTATTGGTACTTTTGGCAGTGTGGGCAGGTGCCAAGAAAATGAAATCAGCATCTCCATAAAGCTGGTCAGCAGAGGGAAGCATGAATGGCTCAGGAATTTCCTGATAGAGGGCTGGGCTGACTTTGGACTCGATAAAACAAAGTGGACCAAAACCAGCAGATGACATGTCTCCCCAAATAATCAGACTGTGAAAAATTTTGCATTTCATTTGAGAAAATTGAGTACTGTCCGTGATCCTTTTTTTATTTGCACTAACATACAATTTTTCAGGACAAGCTTTTCGGGGTATGTCCCCTTCTTGAAAGTCCAAGCAGTACTGATTCACACATTTTTTAGCCCTCCGCGCTAACTCGCGACGAAGGACCGGCCAACCTCACACCACGCTGTCACTTGCGTAACAATGCCACTCTCAGCTGCGCCCAGCACAAAGATTTTCCAGCTTGCGGGACCACAATCTTAGTGCCAGCAGCCTGAGAGCGATTGTTACTGGGCTAATGACACCAATAACCCTTTAACTGCCACCACCGACATTTGATAAGGGAGCGTCAGTACTCCCATTAATTAACAATACCAATTATGATTTTAGAATAAGCGTCTGCAACATACACTGTCACCACAGACAGGTCTGCTCAGAGGCCTTACTCTACAACAGTAGCGCTCTTCAAGAGGCAGGTTCGTTTATAGCTTGCATTAAAAGTTTCAGAGACAAGGTTAACACTTTTCAACATAAGGGTTTATTTTGAAAAGGGCAAAGTTGGTGCAATAAAATGTTTACAGAAAAAGATGTTTCAAGAGATAACAATATACAGCCACAAAGAAATAAGGTAGAATTGAATTAGAAGAATACTTGCAATTAATGTCCAAGGGTTGATCAGAGTTTGATCGATGAATTCGGTGATCGGTTCTCAAACTTGGCAGATGTTCCTGCTTGGATGGTCAAAAGGAGAACTTTGGACCTTGAAGAAGGGGACACAACCGGAAAGCTTGTCCTGAAAAATTGTATGTTAAATAAAAATTATTGTATGCAAATGAAAAAAGTATCACGGACGGTACTCTATTTTCTCTGTCACAATTGCACTAATACGGCTACAATCACGTCAAGCATTTCATTTGGAAATCGAGGTCCCAGAGTCTGAAGGAAGAGTGGAGAGGCACATAATCCAAGTTGCATAAGATCCAGTGTGAAGTTTCCGCAGTCAGTGATGATTTGGGGAGACATGTCATCTGCTGGTGTTGGCCCACTGTGTTTTATCAAGTCCTAAGTCAATAATGTGAATGGGCTCTTAAGCCCTGTACACACGATCGGTTTAACTGATGAAAACCGTCCGATGTATTCTTTTCATCAGACAAACCGATCGTGTATGGGACCCATCGGTCTTTTTTTCATCGGTTTTAAAAAATAGAACATGTTTTTTAAATTTTTCCGATGGATAAAAAAACGTTCGAAAACTCAGATCGTCTATGGGCAAGTCCATTGGATAAAAAACCCTTGCATGCTCAGAATCAAGTCGACGCATGCTTAGAAGCATTGAACTTCATTTTTCTCGGCTCATCAGAGTGTTTTACGTCACCGCGTTTGAAACGGTTGTTTTTTTGACTGATGGTGTGTAGGCAAGACTGATGGAAGTCAGCTTCATCGGATTTTCGATGGACAAAACCATCGGATTAGAATCCATAGGATATCCGATCGTGTGTACGAGGCTTTAGTCAATCATAGCGCAACAATCCAGCTGTAGCCAAAAGGACATGTATGCAAGCATGGAATGGGACTTTGTGTAGGTACCAAGCAAAAAACAAGTTAAAGCGGAGTGTCACCCAAAATAACATCTATATACGAGCACACTCCTTACACTACTAACATGTCCAGTAGCCAAATCTTTTTTTTTTCTTCTGTTGTACATACCGTATTATGGCTATGTCAATTTCGGCTTTCGGGTACTCACTCCCGCGGGAGTAGGCGTTTCTATTCTCCCGCAATGTAATCTGGGAGTTCGCATGTCCTGCAGAAAAAGTTCCCTGGCGGATAAGGTTCCCCCCCCTGTACTGCGCATGCGCGGCACGAACCTCAACGGAGTTTCCGAAAGTAGCCGAACATGTAGAGCTGTGAGTCGGCTCTACACGGCGTCTGCGCAGTCAGCTCTACACGGCTCTTAGTAATTGCGCAGGCGCCGTGTAGAGCTAACTCACAGCTCTACATGTTCGGCTACTTTCGGAAACTCCTTTGAGGTTCGTGCCGCGCCTGCGCAGTACAGGGGGGTCCTTTTCCGCCGGGGGGACCTTCTTCGGCAGAACACCGTCCACCGCTTCCAGGAAGTCAGTGCTTGTGGGCTTCACAATGCCCACAAGCAAAATGGAAAATTTCTATAGCTGATTTTAAAAGTTCATCTTTTGCCCGAAAACAGACAGGAGAGGTTTGAAGTCACCAAACATGTGAGTACTAATTGGTGATCTAAAAATACATTGAATGCAACCAAAAAACAAAAAAATTATTTGCCGCGGAACCTCCGCTTTAATATAAAAATATAACTCTTTATTGGTTGACAACTAAAAGTTAAATGTATAACACAACTAAAAGGATGGCAATTAATTAAATCCAGGGTTTTTATATATATAGTTACATAGTAAGTCAGGTTGAAAAAAGACACAAGTCCATCCAGTTCAACCGTAAAAAATAAAAATAAAAAAATAAAAATAAACATATATCGTACAATCCCATATACCCAATTCTATACCCACAGTTGATCCAGAGGAAGGCAAAAAAAACCCAGAAGAGCATTATCCAATTTGCTACAGCAGGGGAAAAAATTCCTTCCTGATCCCCCGAGAGGCAATCGGATATTCCCTGGATCAACTTTACCTATAAATGTCAGTACCCAGTTATATTATGTACATTTAAGAAAGAATCCAGGCCCTTCTTAAAGCAATCTACTGAGCTGGCCAGAACCACCTCTGCAGGGAGTCTATTCCACATTTTCACAGCTCTTACTGTGAAAAAACCTTTCCGTATTTGGAGGTGAAATCTCTTTTCCTCTAGACGCAAAGAGTGCCCCCTTGTCCTTTGTGTTGACCGTAAAGTGAATAACTGAACACCAAGTTCACTATATGGACCCCTTATATATTTGTACATGTTGATCATATCCCCCCTTAATCTCCTCTTCTCAAGAGAGAATAAATTCAGTTCCTCTAATCTCTCCTCATAGCTGAGCTCCTCCATGCCTCTTATCAGTTTGGTTGCCCTTCTCTGCACTTTCTACAGTTCCCCAATATCCTTTTTGAGAACTGGGGCCCAAAACTGAACTGCATATTCCAGATGAGGTCTTACTAATGATTTGAACAGGGGCAAAATGATATCTCTCTCTCTGGAGACCATACCTCTCTTAATACAAGAAAGGACTTTGCTCGCTTTGGAAACCGCAGCTTGGCATTGCATGCCATTATTGAGCTTATGATCTACCAAAACCCCCAGATCCTTCTCCACTACGGATCCCCCCAGTTGTACTCCCCCTAGTATGTATGATGCATTCATATTATTAGCCCCCAAGTGCATAACTTTACATTTATCAACATTAAACCTCATCTGCCACATAGTCGCCCAATTAGACAGTGTATTGAGGTCGGCTTGTAAATTGGCGGCATCCTGTAAGGACGTTATTCCACTGCATAGCTTGGTGTCATCTGCAAAGACAGAAATGTTACTTTTGATCTCAGACCCAATATCATTTATAAACATATTAAAAAGTAAGGGTCCCAGCACTGAACCTTGGGGTACACCACTGATAACCTTAGACCATTCAGAGTAAGAATCATTAACCGCTACTCTCTGAATTCTGTCTTTTAGCCAGTTTTCTATCCATTTACAAACTGATATTTCCAATCCTGTAGACTTTACCTTACACATGAGCCGTGTGTGGGGAACTGTATCGAACGCTTTTGCAAAATCCAAGTATACCACGTCCACTGCCACCCCTCTGTCCAAGGTCTTACTTACCTCTTCATAAAAAGAAATCAGGTTTGTTTGACAACTTCTGTCTTTCATGAATCCATGCTGTCTGTTGCTTAAATAGTTTTTTTCCAGCAAGAACTCATCTATGTGGTCTTTTATTAATCTCTCCAGTATTTTCCCAACTATAGAAGTTAAACTAACAGGTCTATAGTTACTTGGTAAACACTTAATTCCCTTTTTAAATATAGGCACCACATTGGCCCTGCGCCAATCCAGTGGTACTATTCCTGTCATTAATGAGTCCCTAAAAATTAAATACAATGGCTTTGAAATTACAGAGCTCAATTCTTTTAGGATCCGTGGGTGTATGCCATCTGGTCCAGGTGCTTTATCCACCTTTATTCCATCTAAATATTTCTGGACCATATCACTTTTGAGCCATTGTGGATTTGGGGCTGTGTCACTACCACCCCCATTTTGGACATGAGCTCCCCCATGCTCCTTTGTATACACAGAACTGAAGAAAGTATTTAATAAATTAGCCTTCTCTTTGTCCCCAGTCACCCACTCTAGATTATTTTGTAAAGGGCCTACATGCTCAGACTTGACCTTTTTACTATTAATATATTTGAAGAATTTTTGGGGTTTGTCCTACTATCTTTTGCAATCTGTCGTTCATTTTGAATTTTTGCATCCTTGATTTCCTTTTTACATATCCTGTTATATTCTTTGTAACATTTAAATGACACTAGTGTTCCCTCATTTTTATATTTTTTAAAAGCTCTTTTCTTATAGTTTATAGCTTTTTTAACTTTGTCAGTGAGCCACATAGGTTTTATTTTTAGCCTTTTAAACTTATTGCCCATGGGAATATACTTTGCAGTGAGTTCACAAACAGTCTTGTTGAAGAATTCCCATTTCTGTTCTGTGCCCATTGATGCCAATATTCCTTCCCAGTCTAAGTCCTGGAGAGCAGCACTCATCCTTGGAAAATTTGCTCTCTTGAAATTAAGTGTTTTTATCTTTCCTGTATGTGATTTTTGCTTACAACTAACATCAAATGAAATCATGTTATGGTCACTGCTACCCAGGTGTTCCTTTATCTGAACATTAGTAATACGCTCTGCATGGTTTGAGATTACCAGGTCCAACAGAGCATCATTCCTAGTTGGGGCCTCAATAAACTGGACCATAAAATTGTCCTGCAATAGGTTTATAAATTTTTGCCCTTTAACTGTCCCAGCAGTTCTATTACTCCAGTCAATTTCTGGGTAGTTAAAATCCCCCATTATTATCACCGTCCCAGCCCTTGCAGCCCTTTCCATCTGTGCAAGGAGCTGAGTCTCTAACTCCTCATTAACATTGGGTGGTCTATAACAAACTCCAATGATTAGCTTTGAACTACGCACATCTGTATGCAGTCCTACCCATAATGCTTCAGACTCATCACACTCTCCATCCACCAGGTCCTCTTTCACACTCGCTTTGAGATCACTTCTCACATAGAGACAGACCCCTCCACCCTTCCTTTTTACCCTGTCTTTCCGAAAGAGTGCATAGCCAGGAATATTAATAGCCCAGTCGTGTGAGGAATGAAGCCAAGTTTCAGCAAAACCGATTACATCATAGCTCTCCTCATGCACCAGAGCTTCCAACTCACCTATTTTGCTTGGCAGACTTCTGGCGTTGGTGAACAGACACTTTAATGCATTAATATTATTTGACCGGTCACATACTATCCTCTTGGGTGTTCCCAGATTGCAACTAGGACTTGCTACTATACTTACCTTGGGTTTATGTTCTTTGGTTACCCTACCACTAATGCCCCTAATACTACCCTTTAGAATATGTTCCCCGCTGACTCTCACTATCTCTGGACCCTCCCCCCTGTCACCTAGTTTAAAAACCCCTCTAACTTTTTGGCCATCCTTATTCCCAGCTGATCTGCACCCTCCTCATTTAGGTGCAGTCCATCCCTTCTATAGTACTGGTTATCGACTGAGAAGTCGGCCCAGTCCTCCAGGAACCCAAACCCCTCCTTACTACACCAGCTCTTCAGCCACTTGTTCACTTCCCTAATCTCCCTCTGCCTTTCTGGTGTGGCTCGATGTACCGGTAGTATTCCCGAGAATACTACCTTGGAGGTCCTTTTCCTCAATTTAGCTCCCAAGTCCCTAAAATCGTTCTTTAGGACACTCCATCTGCCTCTGACTTTGTCATTGGTGCCAACGTGCACCATGACAGCTGGGTCTTCCCCAGCCCCTCCCAGTAATCTGTCCACCAGATCCGTGATGTGCCGAACCCGAGCGCCCGGTAGACAACATACAGTTCGGCGCTTCAGGTCTTTGTTACAGATTGCCCTCTCTGTCCTTCTAAGAATTGAGTCCCCTACCACCAGAATCTGTCTTTCCGTTCCCTTCGCTTCCCCCCCACTCTCACTGGAGGAGTTCTTCCCCTGGCAGCTAGGAGAGTCCCTCAGCTCCAGCAGTGCTGGTCCCGGACTGGTTTCACCAATGTCACTCAATGGAGCATACTTATTGGGATGCTCCAGCCCTGGATCGGCCTCCCTGGCACTTCGCCCTCTACCCTTCCTGACTGTCACCCATCTACTATTTTCTAGTGCCTGCACCTCTTTGACTCCACCCACCTCTGTGCTGGCCCCTGCCATCACCTGCCGGGTACGTATCCAGCTCTCCTTTAGTGTGGAGGGATTTCCCAGTGCTGACAGTTGCTTCCCTAGATTCAGAACCTGGGCTTCCAGGGAAACAATGTGCTTACATTTTGCACAGCAGTAATCGCCCTCGATCAGATGATCAAGGAACGCATACATGCTGCAAGATGTACACCGAGTCGCCTCGCCACACCCGCTGGGCATCGTACCTATTAATTTAATGAGGATTCGAGATTATACCCTGTCCAAATTACCTAACACTAGCTTCCTGACCCAACTATTCAACAAGACAATACACAGGTACTCAACAAGACAATACACAGGTACTCAACAAGACATTACACAGGTACTCAACAAGACAATACACAGGTACTCAACAAGACAATACACAGGTACTCAACAAGACAATACACAGGTACCACGCAGACCCACGTGCACCCACAGACCAACGGACCCGCGTGCACTCGCAGACCAACGGACCTATAGCATATATACATTCCATCATGGGCATATATCTTCAATATCAGTCTGTACCAACACCCCAACACATTTCAACTCATAAAGAGTCTTCATCAGGAGGTAAAAATTACAGTACAGAGCACAATGATGTAAACATATGATAGAAAAGGATGTGCGTCCAAGGGGTACTGATGCAATGCAAAGGATGCTGAACTCAGCAATGAGGCCTCATTTAAAGTGAGAGAGGAGGACTTGAATGGTAAGGTAAATAACCTAATTAAAGAGACAATTGACCCTGAATCAAAAGGAAAAGAAAATTCCAAAAAAACTAATGGGATTACCACCTGCTCTGAACTTGGGCCCAACCCATGCAGCCTAAAAGGCATATTGTGGTGATGGACTATAAAGAGGCAATATAAGGTACATAGTCCCCGTACCTAATTGGCTAAAGCAAGGTAGAAACAAGGTCTTCAGATGGTGAAAACAGGTCATTACTACTAGAGCCTGATGGCTTGAGTGTCAGGCATAGGCGTGCGCACAGGGTGTGCCTGGGGGCACACCCCAATTACCCTGTATGCATTAGCATTATCACTCTGTATGCCAGCAGGGAGATGGGAAACAACTCCCTCTTACCGGTTCTGCCATAAGTTCTGCTTACACGCTTCTCTAATGCCCCATACACACGATCGTTTTTCTTGCCATTTTTTTTCTTGCCGTTTTTCACGTCGTTTTTTTTCATGTTTCCTCTCAAGCCTGACTTGCGTACACACGATCATTTTAAAAAACGATCAAGCAAAGCGCAGTGACGTATACCACGTACGACGGCACTATAAAGGGGAAGTTCCGCTCGAATGGCGCCACCCTTCATGTTAGTAAAGTTTGTTGAGCAACGATTCGCGCTTTTAAGCCTTGTGCTTTTCAGTCCGTTACTGCCTGACGAATGTGCTATCTCCATTACGAACGCTAGTTTTACCAGAACGAGCGCTCCCGTCTCATACTTGATTCTGAGCATGCGCGTTTTTTTTTCACGTCGTTAAAGCATACACACTACCGTTTTTCACGTCGTTAAAAAAAACGACATGAAAAACGACGTGAAAAAAGAGAGCATGTTCGAAATTTTTAATGGCCGTTTTTCACGTCGTTAAAAATGCTCTGGAGCCTACACACGATCATTTTTAATGGCCATTTTTAAAAATGGCATTTTTAACGGCATGAAAAACGATCGTGTGTATGGGGCATTACAGTGTTGGCGGGAAAATCAATGCCGGTGCCATATATCTGTAGACACGCACACGTGCATGTGTGTTTGAGCTTTGGGGTGCAAGCCTTAATGCAATAGGCTGTGCACACCTATGGCGCCAGGTTTCTAATGGTAGTGAGCTCTTGTAGAAGGCCAACTCTGGGGTTTCCCAAAAAACCTGTGACTGCAATTTTCACCAAACCTTCTCTGCTGGAGAATCATCCGTTGCCATTAAAAATGCATGCACATGGAAGATTCACCAGTAGAGTAGGTTTTGCTGAATTTCAGATTCACTACTTATAAATATGCCCATAAGTATTCATTCAACCTCCAGTATGTATAGTAACATCACACATATTGACTTTTTTTTGCAGCTGCCGCTCACTTCAGATTTTGTCGGAACCTCCTGGAACACACGGTGTCCTCAGAGAATCTTAACCACCGCCTCCGACGTGATATCGGTAACAGCCTGACCTGGCACGATGGCCGAGGGCACAGGACAACCGGAGGCAGGGCAATTAAACTCCTTAAACAGCCTGGAACAGATGTAACACAGGTAACTGACTGCACAGGGTGCACTTCTCAGAATGGTATCTTCTAGTGAGTGTCACAGAATGTGAATTTGCCTCTGTATTGGAAGGGTAGAAAGATCCACTAACAACTAATACTGCGTACACATGAGCGGAATTTCCGTTGGAAAAACCTTGGATGTTTTTTCCGACGGAATTCCGCTCAAGCTTGGCTTGCATACACACGGTCACACAAGTTCTCTGAACTTTCGACTGTCAAGAACGCGGTGACGTACAACACTAAGACGAGCCGAGAAAATTAAGTTCAGTGCTTCCGAGCATGCGTGAATTGTTTCCGAGCATGCGTAGGAATTTTGCGCGTCGGAATTGCTACAGACAATCGGAATTCCTGTCGGAAAAATGGAGAACCTGCTCTCAATCTTTTGTTGGCGGAAATTCCGACAGCAAAAGTCAGATGGAGCATACACACGGTCGGAATTTACGACCAAAAGCTCACATCGAACTTTTCTTGTCAGAAATTCCGACCGTGTGTACGCGGCATAAGAGTGCTAGCCAGGGACAGGCAAGTATAGCCTTGAGAATAGCGGGAGAGGTGCTTGGTCCCACCATGATTCTCGCACATCACTGACAGGTACATGGCTTATTAACCACTTGTCCCCCGCCCACTGTCAATAGACGGCGGGCGGAGGATACTCTCGTTCTGGGAGGACGTCATATGACGTCCTCCCTTTAAAACGAGCTAGGAGGCGCCCGCCGCGTTCACAAGGCCCCGGTGCGCGTGCCCGGCGGCCGCGATTGCCGCCGGGCACCCGCGATTGCCTGGGAAACGAGCAGGAAAGTGGATCTCTGTGTGTAAACACAGAGATCCACGTCCTGTGAGGGAGAGGGGACCGATGGTGTGTCCCTTGTACATAGGGACAACCATCGGTCACCTCCCCCAGTCAGTCCCCTCCCCCCACAGTAAGAACACTTTGAGGGAACATATTTAACCCCTTCCCACCCCCTAGTGGTTAACCCCTTCCCTGCCAATCACATTTATACAGTAATCAATGCATTTTTATAGCAGGGATCGCTGTATAAATGTGAATGGTCCCAAAAATGTGTCAAAAGTGTCCGATGTGTCCGCCGCAATATCGCAGTCACAATAAAAAATCGCAGATCGCCGCCATTACTAATAAAAAAAAAAATGCTATAAATCTATCTCCTATTTTGTAGACGCTATAACTTTTGCGCAAACCAATCAATACGCGCTTATTGCGATTTTTTTTTATTTTTTTACCAAAAATATGTAGAAGAATACGTATCGGACAAAAACTGAGGAAAATTTTATTGAAAAAAAAAAATGGGTATTTATTATAGCAAAAAGTAAAAAATAGTGTTTTTTTTCCAAACTGGACGCTCTTCTTTTGTTTATAGCGCAAAAAATAAAAACCGCACAGGTGATCAAATACCACCAAAAGAAAGCTCTATTTGTGGGAAAAAAAGGACGCAAATTTCGGTTGGGAGCCACGTCGCACGACCGCGCAATTGTCATTCAAAATGTGACAGCGCTGAAAGCTGAAAAATGGCTTGGGCAGGAAGGGGGTTTTCGTGCACAGTAGAGAAGTGGTTATAAAAGACAACAAGCACAAGAATTGCACATTATTACCCCTTATGAAGGTGTCAGGGTCAGGCTCAGAGACCAGAGAGCAGTAGAGAGGCTCCCACCGACCAGCAGGATAAGTATACAAGTAGATTACCCTGACAGATGATGCGGGCTCACCCAAGGTGCGCGGTCATGCTAGCTTTTGCAGACTGTGTAATCTGAATCAAAGTAGTACACCCATTTAGTAGGAAAGAACTGGGCTGCACACCAGCGACGTAGAAACATCCAGAGAGTTTAATGCTCAAGCAGCAAAGACAAGCAGCACAGATAGACAACCTACTACTTGAGGCCACACCCCTAACGTGTTTTACCCCTACAGGGCTTAATCATGGGTCCCTCTGATTAAGCCCTGTATAGGGTGAAACGCGTTTGAAGTTTGGTTTCAAGTGGGAGGTGGCATATGTGTGCTTGTCCTTACTGCTTGCTCATTAAACTCACTGGATGTTTATACATCGCTGGTGTGCAACCCAGTACCTAATTGGTGTGCAGTGCAGGAGTAGAGGCGGGCTCCTGGACTTTGGCACCCAGCTATACTACGGGACAGTAGGATGTTTTTAAGCAGTGATGCAACTTGGCTGGTCTAACACCCATTTAGTAGCTGCAATCTTTATAGCAGCTGAAGACTGAAGGTTCTGGATGGTGTGACAGTGTGAGACCCTGCCACTATGTAAATGTGCCAAAAAGTTACACTGAATTCTCAAAGCTGGAGTTTGAGAATCTCTGGCAGGTTGATTGTGAATGGAGAAAGCGGTGTTTTATGCTTTCTCTGGACTTGGTAGTTCTTGATCGGGGCTGGGAGTTTGAAGGTACGAAGGAGCATTGGGCGGGATGTCCAGGTCTTGCTTGACTTTTGCAGCCTGCATGAGTGTACAGGTGTGCATGGTCATTATAAGGCAGCATAACTCTGAGGCCTCGTACACACGGCCGAGATTCTCGTTGGAAAAAACATGTCGTTTTTTTCGACGAGATTCTTGGACAAGAAACTTGTCCCGGCCGAGTGTACACACGCTCGATTCAAAGAACCCGCGGTTCTTTGAATGGAGCGTACGCGGTGACGTCATCGACTACGACGAGCATGCGCTCGTCACATTCGATGCCGTCGCCGCCATCTTGGTATACCCTACCTATGCCTAGGAAGCTACCGCACATGCGTCGAATTCATTTCGAACATGCGCGGGCTTCCGGGAGGACAGGTAAGTGTACACACACTCACTTTTCTCGTCGAGAAACATGCCGACGAGAATTTCGACGAGAAAATAGAGAGCAGGTTCTCTATTTTCTCGTCGAGATTACTTGTCGGTTTTCTTGACGAGAAACCATACACACGAACGAGTTTCTCGGCAAGACATCTCTGCCAGCAAGTTTCTTGCTGGTTCTTGCCGAGAAACTCGGTCGTGTGTACGAGGCCTGAGTAGGTGGAGTTGTTGCAGTTACTACCATTTGGAGACACTCTGGCAGACCTGGTTGCTTTCTGCCAGAGACTGTATACTTTGTGAAAGGGACTGCTTGCCCAAAGGACTGGGAAGACTGTGTGGGCCTGGGAGGCCCAGAGAGGGTCTGGGAAGCTGGAAAAAGCTGAGGCCGCTAGCAAGTTCAGGGAGGCTGGAAGAAGTCCGGAAGTCTCAGAGTAAGCAAACCCGGGGGGGGGGGGGGGCACAGGCTGGAGGACCATATGTGGAAGGAAAGAGTGGCACTGTGCAGCGAGGTACTGCAATTAAAGCTGAGTGAGCTGAAGGTGTGAAGCTGAAACCCCTGCGTAGGAGACCTGATGATGTAAAGACTTTCTTTTCTGTTTCCTTTTAATAAAAGTGGGTTACCAGGCCTTTTTTTTTTTTTTTTTAAACTAACAAACATGTTCTACTTACCTGCTCTGTGCAGAGCAGCCCCATTCCTCCTCTTCTCGGTTCTCCTGCTGGTGCTCTTTGCCCCTTCCTCCTGCCAAGTGCCCCCATACCAAGCAGCTTGCTATGAGGGCTCCTGAACCGCTGCTCTGTGTGCCCATTCACACACGGACCACGGCTCGGCCCCGCCCCCCCGCTCTCTCCTCTTTGGCTCACTGGCTGTAATTGAGAGTACTTTCTCAACCAATAAGGAGGAAGAAACAAGGGAGAGCTGCTGCTCTCATGCACATCGCTGGATCGAGATGGGTCTCCGTTAAGCATTAGAGGGGGCTGCAGCACACATTATTGTCTGAGGCTTGATTGGGAGATATCCCTTCACCATGTACCTCAGTGACCTCCCCCCCCCCTATGACACCAGGATATGAAAGGAGGGGAATAGGGGTCACCTGGACAGAAAGATCCAGACACCATATACTGTGTGAGGTTCTAATCTTTCCTCACTGACTAAACAATGGGTTTCGTTGCCATCTATATATCTTTTGAAGACATTTTGTGAACACTTCTTGTGCTTCTGATTGCCTGTCCCTCTGATTCTCTCTCGCTGGACGTGAAAAGAAACCACCCCAATCAGAAGGCAAGCTGCAATAAAAATACTTCTTCACCCCAACCAAAAGAAAAAGTTTTGGCCAGAGTTGGTGTTTTAATATAAAGGAACATAACTGGCTATTTAATTTTTTACTGGTGAATTTAGACTTGTTCATTAGTGAAGGGCATTTACCTGCCAATAATAAGACCTCTGCGGTCATGTAGTGCGTAGGGGGCGCATCATGGAGGAAGCCGCAAACACTGCAGTCAGAATTTTCCGTAGGGCGGTGGAGGTGGCTTCTCTGGACAATTCATGTGTGACCTAAGTGGACATTGAGATAATTGGGTATTCATATCATGCCGGTGATTGGAGCACAGTCACATAGACATTATTCTGCTCAATGGTGTTTTAACACTTCTAGCCGGACATCGTGGCGCATGAAATGAGTTATGGTGAGGAGGGGGAGGCATTGCGGCTGAAAGGAGGTGAACCAGCTAAGCATAAGATTCTCGAAGCCCTTGTTGACAGCTGTCGTCTCCTTTTTTTGTGCAATCTTTAACGGATTTTAAACATACAAAGCAATGGGGGAGATTTACTAAAACTGGAGCACTCAGAATCTAGTGCAGCTGTGCATGGTAGCCAATCGGCTTCTAACTTGAGCTTTGACAATAAAACCTGGAAGCCGATTGGTTTCTCTGCACAGCTGCACCGGATTGAAACCCCCGTACACATGGGCCAAATGTCGGGAGACAATGGCCTGTTCCAAAAAAAACAAAACACGGCCGACATTCGGCCTGTGTGTATGTTGGTCTGTCCGACAGAAGCCGGCCGTGCATGCTGGAAAACCAGCACCGACTGACTCCCAATCAGCACTCTCAGCCAATGGGAGTTTTGGCGGAGGGGTCGCACCCCTGTCGTAGCACAACAGCTCAGCGGGGGAGATCACTGGACTAACCTCGCATGGTTAGTACAGCAGCTCCAACCAGAGCTGTCAGTTTTTGCACAAAAACAAACAAAAACTGTAGAGTGTATCCTGCTTTGCTGCATTTTTAGTAAATCTCCTCCAATGTGTACAGGATAAAAGGGAACCACAAAGTCATAGTAACCTTGCACTAGTAGCAGGATTACATAGGTTTAGATAAGGGGAAGGTTAGAATCCCTGTCCGGCTGAACTGCAATCCAGGGGCTCCATTTGAAATATTTCCCCTGATTTCCTGTTCTGGGGAAAACCTTAAAGTGGAAGGCCACCCTAACACTAAAATCTGTAAATCTACAAGCATCCACGATCTAAGACTAACCTATCGAGCCCTGTAAAGAAGAAATCTCTATACATACACTTTTTTTTAAGCTGTCTTGGTCCGTTCTCCAGCGGCGGAAGCTCTGCAGAAGAGACAGCCGACCAGGGTCCATTAAGGGCGCACGGCGTCGCCCCCTCTCTCCAGCCACCCCCTCTATGACTAATGGATAAATTCATGCATAGCATGAATCTATCCATGGCCGCCGCTG
Organism: Rana muscosa; assembly: GCA_029206835.1. Lineage (NCBI taxonomy): Eukaryota > Metazoa > Chordata > Amphibia > Anura > Ranidae > Rana > Rana muscosa. The sequence goes on from CM055128.1 coordinate 301,239,767, forward strand.
CCAACCCCTATTCAGGCGTCTGGCCCCTTTTTGGACGCCAGGCGCCTTAATTACAGTGGCAGGGGGTGTTTTTTTTTTTTTTAAGCACCTGATTGAAGCCATAGGCTCTAATAGGCTTCAAAAAAGGTGGACTCGGAGCACAGAGCATTGCGCTTGCAGTCCATCCAGATGTGTTAGAAAAGCAAATGAATATTTGCTTTTCTAACACTGAACCGCCTCTCCGCCAATCAGGTAGCGCGGGTCTAATACCTGTCACCTGATTGGCTGAAGGCACAGGCGCCTCGATTGGACACCTAGCAGACCGAAGAAGAGAGGAGGTGGAAGCATAGAGGACACAGGAGCCATTCCACAGCTCACCGCTGTCCCCCGCTGCCTGACCCGCCACTAAGATGGGGTAAGTGCCGGGCAGACAGCGAGCGGGCGGGGGTCACAGTAGCGGCATTTGATGGTCACAAGTGGCTGCATATGACGGGGCACAAGTGGCTGCATATGACGGGGCACAAGTGGCTGCATATGACGGGGCACAAGTGGCTGCATATGATGGGTTTTTTTTCCAGTATTTTTTAGTTTGTTTGCGCCCCCCCAAAAAATGTTGAGCACCAGCCGCCAACACAGCTGACAACGGCTGGGAAATTGTAAGTGACGTCACCCAAAGAGGTTCTATGGAGCTTCCGTTGTCAGCTGCCTCTTCTGCACCCGCCTCCACAGACAAGCTGCCGCTGACAACTCAGCGTGGGACCGGACCAGAGCGGCTTCAAAAAAAGGTATGTATAGCTAATTCTTTTTTACAGGGCTAGATAGGTTAGTCTAAAGCCCCGTACACACGGTCGAACTTCCATCGGACTTTTCCGTGGTTTTTTGTCCGAACAGAGTTGGTCGGGAACACCCATAGCATACACACGCTCTGACTTTTCTGCAAACTTTCCCAAAACTTTTTGCAACATCAAGTGATTTTTCTGCTCTTTTCTGCTCTTTACCGCCACCCTTTGGTCAACTTCTGCTATTGTTGGTTGATTTTAACATTAGTTGTTTTGTCCATCGGACAAAAGTCCGATGGTTTTCTGTACACACGGTCGGACTTTGCTCCATCTGACTTTTGTTGGGCAAAAGTTTGTCCGTTTGCAGACCCAACATTTGTCCGATGAAAACAAGAAAAAAGCAAAAAAAGTTTGTCCGATGGAGCGTACACACAGTCGGATTGTTGGTCCAACTTGCTCAAAATGAAGTTTGTTGGCCAAAAGTCCGACCGTGTGTACGGGGCTTTAGATTGTGGATGCCTGTAGGTTTAGAGATTTTAGTGTTAGGGTGGGGCACTGCGAGCAGGCAGCTCTTTGTTGCAGAAGAGACACGCTGTGTCTCTTTTTCAATAATACACACCTGCATGCTCACAGTTTTTTCTTTTGAAAGTACACTGAGCTACGCTTGTATTCCTGGAACACTCTGGCTGTGCCAGAATGTGCTAGAATAACTGACTCCCGTGAGCAGGTGAGGGATGATGTCACCCTCCACCAGCCAATCAAGAGGCCGAAAATCCAGCACCTGGGGAGAAGATGACATCAGCCAGCAAGGGATGTAAGAGCCGCATCGCTAGAAGGTGGAGGTGAGTATATTGGGGAATTCAGTTCTGCTTTAACCAGACTGAAAGGTAAGGGAAAATCTGCAAAAGGGAAACTAGACAACAATAAAAAGCTGTCAGAGGTTCTAGCACCTACTAAAATAAAAATAAAAAATAAAATAATTTATTAATTCTGACTGTGTTGCTGTTGAGATTTCCTGTCTTGAGAACCTTTTTACTAGACAAGAAGGGAAGGAATCTCTCCAGTAGAGCCTCTAACTGCAGTAAAACCTGACAGGAGTTCTAATTCCATTCCCACTTTATTCAAAACGAAAAATTCAAAACTAAAAAAATTAATAAAAGTTTTGTCTATACATGCACTTTAAAAGTGAAGATAGATGAACTCGTATTAGTCTAAACATTCCCTTGGCAAGATGACAAACTAATTAGCCCTTCTTTAATCCCAATAATGCGTTCTAGGTGAGGGATATAATTATATTAAAATTGGACGGTTCCCTGAATGAACTGTAGAAAGCAATACGTGTGGGTACTAAGAGCAGGAGTATAGAACAAAAAGGGAAGAGAAGATGGAGAAAGAGAATGAAGGGGAGCTAAGATAATGTAAGTGGGGGGAAGGAAAGATTGCCTGTAATACCACGTATAGGCCTCACACCTGAGTGTTCAAGTAATGAGTGATAAGAGTAGGGATGAGCTTCGTGTTCGAGTCGAACATACGTTCGACTCGAACATTGGCTGTTCGATCGTTCGACGAAGATCGAACGATTTGGGCCGTTCGCGCCAAATTCGAGTGACGCGAACGGCCCACAATGCACTACGCCATCGCAGTGTCATCCAGGCGCTGTGATTGGCCAAGCATGCACTGTGACCCCGCATGCTTGGCCAATCACAGCGCCGGCAGCGAGGAGAGCAATGATTGGCCACAGGCAGGATGCCTGTGGCCAATTATTGCTGAGGGTGTTTAGTACACGCCCCACACTATAAAAGGCCGCCAGCACGGCGGCCTAGTGTAGTGTGTTCCGGAGCAGGGATAGAGTAGCATAGGCAGGGACAGTGACTGTTATTTCTTTCTTGCTTAACCTGGATTCCTTTAGTTTAGGGAAAGAGAAGGATAGGTAGGGAGAGTGTCAGTGTGTTTTGTGCTTCTGCTATAGTGTGCTTAAAAAAAACATTTATTCTAGGGACAGAAAACTCTAGGTAGGGACAGTGTCAGTTTCTTTCACTCTGCAAGTCCTTGTTTCCAGGGACCTGTAAGGACAGTGAGTTAATTGTCCTTGTGCTATATTGTGCTTAAAAAAAACATTTATTCTAGGGACAGAAAACTCTAGGTAGGGACAGTGTCAGTTTCTTTCACTCTGCAAGTCCTTGTTTCCAGGGACCTGTAAGGACAGTGAGTTAATTGTCCTTGTGCTATATTGTGATTAAAAAAAACATTTATTCTAAGGACAGAAAACTGTAGGTAGGGAGAGTGTTTTTTTTCTTTCACTCTGCAAGTCCTTGTTTCCAGGGACCTGTAAGGACAGTGAGTTAATTGTCCTTGTGCTATATTGTGCTTAAAAAAAACATTTATTCTAGGGACAGAAAACTCTAGGTAGGGACAGTGTCAGTTTCTTTCACTCTGCAAGTCCTTGTTTCCAGGGACCTGTAAGGACAGTGAGTTAATTTTCCTTGTGCTATATTGTGATTAAAAAAAACATTTATTCTAGGGACAGAAAACTCTAGGTAGGGACAGTGTCAGTTTCTTTCACTCTGCAAGTCCTTGTTTCCAGGGACCTGTAAGGACAGTGAGTTAATTTTCCTTGTGCTATATTGTGATTAAAAAAAACATTTTTTCTAGGGACAGAAAACTGTAGGTAGGGAGAGTGTTTTTTTTCTTTCACTCTGCAAGTCCTTGTTTCCAGGGACCTGTAAGGACAGTGAGTTAATTTTCCTTGTGCTATATTGTGCTTAAAAAAAACATTTTTTCTAGGGACAGAAAACTGTAGGTAGGGAGAGTGTTTTTTTTCTTTCACTCTGCAAGTCCTTGTTTCCAGGGACCTGTAAGGACAGTGAGTTAATTGTCCTTGTGCTATATTGTGCTTAAAAAAAACATTTATTCTAGGGACAGAAAACTCTAGGTAGGGACAGTGTCAGTTTCTTTCACTCTGCAAGTCCTTGTTTCCAGGGACCTGTAAGGACAGTGAGTTAATTTTCCTTGTGCTATATTGTGCTTAAAAAAAACATTTATTCTAGGGACAGAAAACTCTAGGTAGGGACAGTGTCAGTTTCTTTCACTCTGCAAGTCCTTGTTTCCAGGGACCTGTAAGGACAGTGAGTTAATTGTCCTTGTGCTATATTGTGCTTAAAAAAAACATTTATTCTAGGGACAGAAAACTCTAGGTAGGGACAGTGTCAGTTTCTTTCACTCTGCAAGTCCTTGTTTCCAGGGACCTGTAAGGACAGTGAGTTAATTTTCCTTGTGCTATATTGTGATTAAAAAAAACATTTTTTCTAGGGACAGAAAACTGTAGGTAGGGAGAGTGTTTTTTTTCTTTCACTCTGCAAGTCCTTGTTTCCAGGGACCTGTAAGGACAGTGAGTTAATTTTCCTTGTGCTATATTGTGATTAAAAAAAACATTTTTTCTAGGGACAGAAAACTGTAGGTAGGGAGAGTGTTTTTTTTTCTTTCACTCTGCAAGTCCTTGTTTCCAGGGACCTGTAAGGACAGTGAGTTAATTGTCCTTGTGCTATATTGTGCTTAAAAAAAACATTTTTTCTAGGGACAGAAAACTCTAGGTAGGGAGAGTGTTTTTTTTTTTTCACTCTGCAAGTCCTTGTTTCCAGGGACCTGTAAGGACAGTGAGTTAATTGTCCTTGTGCTATATTGTGCTTAAAAAAAACATTTATTCTAGGGACAGAAAACTCTAGGTAGGGACAGTGTCAGTTTCTTTCACTCTGCAAGTCCTTGTTTCCAGGGACCTGTAAGGACAGTGAGTTAATTTTCCTTGTGCTATATTGTGCTTAAAAAAAACATTTATTCTAGGGACAGAAAACTCTAGGTAGGGACAGTGTCAGTTTCTTTCACTCTGCAAGTCCTTGTTTCCAGGGACCTGTAAGGACAGTGAGTTAATTTTCCTTGTGCTATATTGTGATTAAAAAAAACATTTTTTCTAGGGACAGAAAACTGTAGGTAGGGAGAGTGTTTTTTTTCTTTCACTCTGCAAGTCCTTGTTTCCAGGGACCTGTAAGGACAGTGAGTTAATTTTCCTTGTGCTATATTGTGATTAAAAAAAACATTTTTTCTAGGGACAGAAAACTGTAGGTAGGGAGAGTGTTTTTTTTCTTTCACTCTGCAAGTCCTTGTTTCCAGGGACCTGTAAGGACAGTGAGTTAATTGTCCTTGTGCTATATTGTGCTTAAAAAAAACATTTTTTCTAGGGACAGAAAACTCTAGGTAGGGAGAGTGTTTTTTTTTTTTCACTCTGCAAGTCCTTGTTTCCAGGGACCTGTAAGGACAGTGAGTTAATTGTCCTTGTGCTATATTGTGATTAAAAAAAACATTTATTCTAGGGACAGAAAACTCTAGGTAGGGACAGTGTCAGTTTCTTTCACTCTGCAAGTCCTTGTTTCCAGGGACCTGTAAGGACAGTGAGTTAATTTTCCTTGTGCTATATTGTGATTAAAAAAAACATTTATTCTAGGGACAGAAAACTCTAGGTAGGGACAGTGTCAGTTTCTTTCACTCTGCAAGTCCTTGTTTCCAGGGACCTGTAAGGACAGTGAGTTAATTTTCCTTGTGCTATATTGTGATTAAAAAAAACATTTATTCTAGGGACAGAAAACTCTAGGTAGGGACAGTGTCAGTTTCTTTCACTCTGCAAGTCCTTGTTTCCAGGGACCTGTAAGGACAGTGAGTTAATTTTCCTTGTGCTATATTGTGATTAAAAAAAACATTTTTTCTAGGGACAGAAAACTGTAGGTAGGGAGAGTGTTTTTTTTCTTTCACTCTGCAAGTCCTTGTTTCCAGGGACCTGTAAGGACAGTGAGTTAATTTTCCTTGTGCTATATTGTGATTAAAAAAAACATTTTTTCTAGGGACAGAAAACTGTAGGTAGGGAGAGTGTTTTTTTTCTTTCACTCTGCAAGTCCTTGTTTCCAGGGACCTGTAAGGACAGTGAGTTAATTGTCCTTGTGCTATATTGTGCTTAAAAAAAACATTTATTCTAGGGACAGAAAACTCTAGGTAGGGACAGTGTCAGTTTCTTTCACTCTGCAAGTCCTTGTTTCCAGGGACCTGTAAGGACAGTGAGTTAATTTTCCTTGTGCTATATTGTGATTAAAAAAAACATTTATTCTAGGGACAGAAAACTCTAGGTAGGGACAGTGTCAGTTTCTTTCACTCTGCAAGTCCTTGTTTCCAGGGACCTGTAAGGACAGTGAGTTAATTTTCCTTGTGCTATATTGTGATTAAAAAAAACATTTTTTCTAGGGACAGAAAACTGTAGGTAGGGAGAGTGTTTTTTTTCTTTCACTCTGCAAGTCCTTGTTTCCAGGGACCTGTAAGGACAGTGAGTTAATTTTCCTTGTGCTATATTGTGCTTAAAAAAAACATTTTTTCTAGGGACAGAAAACTGTAGGTAGGGAGAGTGTTTTTTTTCTTTCACTCTGCAAGTCCTTGTTTCCAGGGACCTGTAAGGACAGTGAGTTAATTGTCCTTGTGCTATATTGTGCTTAAAAAAAACATTTATTCTAGGGACAGAAAACTCTAGGTAGGGACAGTGTCAGTTTCTTTCACTCTGCAAGTCCTTGTTTCCAGGGACCTGTAAGGACAGTGAGTTAATTTTCCTTGTGCTATATTGTGCTTAAAAAAAACATTTATTCTAGGGACAGAAAACTCTAGGTAGGGACAGTGTCAGTTTCTTTCACTCTGCAAGTCCTTGTTTCCAGGGACCTGTAAGGACAGTGAGTTAATTGTCCTTGTGCTATATTGTGCTTAAAAAAAACATTTATTCTAGGGACAGAAAACTCTAGGTAGGGACAGTGTCAGTTTCTTTCACTCTGCAAGTCCTTGTTTCCAGGGACCTGTAAGGACAGTGAGTTAATTTTCCTTGTGCTATATTGTGATTAAAAAAAACATTTTTTCTAGGGACAGAAAACTGTAGGTAGGGAGAGTGTTTTTTTTCTTTCACTCTGCAAGTCCTTGTTTCCAGGGACCTGTAAGGACAGTGAGTTAATTTTCCTTGTGCTATATTGTGATTAAAAAAAACATTTTTTCTAGGGACAGAAAACTGTAGGTAGGGAGAGTGTTTTTTTTCTTTCACTCTGCAAGTCCTTGTTTCCAGGGACCTGTAAGGACAGTGAGTTAATTGTCCTTGTGCTATATTGTGCTTAAAAAAAACATTTTTTCTAGGGACAGAAAACTGTAGGTAGGGAGAGTGTTTTTTTTTTTTCACTCTGCAAGTCCTTGTTTCCAGGGACCTGTAAGGACAGTGAGTTAATTGTCCTTGTGCTATATTGTGCTTTAAAAAAACATTTATTCTAGGGACAGAAAACTCTAGGTAGGGACAGTGTCAGTTTCTTTCACTCTGCAAGTCCTTGTTTCCAGGGACCTGTAAGGACAGTGAGTTAATTTTCCTTGTGCTATATTGTGCTTAAAAAAAACATTTATTCTAGGGACAGAAAACTCTAGGTAGGGACAGTGTCAGTTTCTTTCACTCTGCAAGTCCTTGTTTCCAGGGACCTGTAAGGACAGTGAGTTAATTTTCCTTGTGCTATATTGTGATTAAAAAAAACATTTTTTCTAGGGACAGAAAACTGTAGGTAGGGAGAGTGTTTTTTTTCTTTCACTCTGCAAGTCCTTGTTTCCAGGGACCTGTAAGGACAGTGAGTTAATTTTCCTTGTGCTATATTGTGATTAAAAAAAACATTTTTTCTAGGGACAGAAAACTGTAGGTAGGGAGAGTGTTTTTTTTCTTTCACTCTGCAAGTCCTTGTTTCCAGGGACCTGTAAGGACAGTGAGTTAATTGTCCTTGTGCTATATTGTGCTTAAAAAAAACATTTTTTCTAGGGACAGAAAACTGTAGGTAGGGAGAGTGTTTTTTTTTTTTCACTCTGCAAGTCCTTGTTTCCAGGGACCTGTAAGGACAGTGAGTTAATTGTCCTTGTGCTATATTGTGCTTTAAAAAAACATTTATTCTAGGGACAGAAAACTCTAGGTAGGGACAGTGTCAGTTTCTTTCACTCTGCAAGTCCTTGTTTCCAGGGACCTGTAAGGACAGTGAGTTAATTTTCCTTGTGCTATATTGTGCTTAAAAAAAACATTTATTCTAGGGACAGAAAACTCTAGGTAGGGACAGTGTCAGTTTCTTTCACTCTGCAAGTCCTTGTTTCCAGGGACCTGGAGAGACATTGAGTGAATTGTCCTTGTGCTATATTGTGATTAAAAAAAACATTTATTCTAGGGACAGAAAACTCTAGGTAGGGACAGTGTCAGTTTCTTTCACTGTGAAAGTCCTTGTTTCAAGGGACAGAGAAGGACACCTGAAGGTAGCCCTTATTGCTTTTTTCCCATCTCCCTGCAGGCCATCTATTAGAATGTCTGGAAGGCAAACAAGGAGAGGCAGACAGTCAGGAGGCAATAAAAGAGGGCAAGCAGGCTCTGTGTCTGGGGGCAACAGTGCTGGTCGTGGACGCGGTGCATTGTCATCAGCACATGGCCATGGGACACGCTTGTCCTTCTTTTCGGCAGCTGGACATGTTGAGCCACATCATGCCGAAGACTTGGTAGAGTGGATGACCAAGCCCTCCTCCTCCTCCTCATCCTCTCTCACCCAGGCTCAGGGTACTGGAAAAGCAGCTGCCAAAGCGTCGTCTTCCCTGGTATCAATGTCAGACAAATCATCAGTCACTCCTTCCCTAGACCCACCATGTCCTCCTCCTGAGGAGTCCCCCGAACTGTTTCAGCACAGTGTTGGGTACATGCTCCAGGAGGATGCCCAGCGTTTCGAAGGGTCTGATGATGAAACCCAGCTAGAGGAAGGCAGTAGCGTGAGAGCAGACAGAGGGGATGCTCAAGAAGGACACCAATCTGGCAGTCATGTTCCAGCAGCTGCAGCATACTGCCAGATTGGCTCCAGTGATGAGGAGGGAGGGGATGATGAGGTCAATGACTCCACGTGGGTGCCTAATAGGAGAGAGGAGGAGGAGGAGGAGGAGGCACATCTCCAACGAGGCAGGATGCCCTTTGGTGGCCAGCGTAAGGGCAGTACACCGACGGAATCACACCGCAGAGCTCCGCCTGTGCAGGGCGCTGCCTCTGCCCGTCATTCAAAAAGTTCTTTGGTGTGGGCCTTTTTTGAGGCTAGTGCATCAGATCGCACAGCTGCTGTTTGCAACATATGTCTCAAGCGTATATCGCGTGGCCAAAACATCAGCCGCTTGGGTACCACATGCCTGACCAGACATATGTTGACCTGCCATGCAGCTCGTTGGCAAGCCTACCTCAAAGACCCACACCAAAGAACAAAGCGGACCTCTCCTTGCACCGCATCAGCTGGGATCTCCAACCCCACTATAACTTCAGTCCTCTCTGAAACATGCACTGAGAGGAATGAAGGTGTAGAATTAGGTGTGTCACAGCCAAGTACTTGCGCCCACTCTGCTAGCAGTACACCGACGTCCGATTCTAGCAGGCAAATTTCCCTGCCCCAGCTGCTGGACCGTCGAAAGAAGTTCACTCCCAGCCATCCACATGCCCAGCGGTTGAATGCTAGCTTGGCTAAATTGCTAGCGCTTCAACTGCTGCCTTTTCAGTTGGTAGACTCGGCCCCCTTCCGTGAGTTTGTGCAATGTGCGGTTCCTCAGTGGCAGGTTCCCAAACGCCACTTTTTCTCACGGAAGGCTATTCCGGCTCTCTACCGGCATGTGGAAGGCAATGTCTTGGCCTCGCTGGACAGGGCGGTCAGCGGTAAGGTGCATATTACCGCTGACTCATGGTCCAGCAGGCATGGACAGGGACGTTACCTTTCTTTCACGGCCCATTGGGTCACTCTTTTGGCAGCTGGGAAGGATTCAGGACAAGGTGCAGTAGTGTTGGAGGTTGTCCCACCGCCACGCCTCCAAAATGCTACTACTGGTTGTGACACACCTCTCTCCTCCACCCCCTCCTCTTCTTCTTCCTCCATGGCCTCTTCCTGTGGTTTGTCCTATGAACCAGCGGTGCTCCGTAGCCGTTCACGGGGCTACGCAAGTACGCAGGCAAAAAGATGCCATGCCGTGCTTGCGCTGGTGTGTTTGGGGGACAGAAGCCACACTGGGGCAGAGGTCCTGTCTGCTCTGCAGGGCCAGGCCGAGAGGTGGTTGACGCCACGCCAGCTTAAGCCAGGAATGGTGGTTTGCGACAATGGCACCAACCTCCTCTCCGCCCTCCGACAGGGACAACTGACCCATGTGCCCTGTGTGGCTCACGTCCTTAACCTGGTGGTGCAGCGCTTCTTGGGCAGGTACCCGGGCTTACAGGATGTCCTGAGGCAGGCCAGGAAAGTCTGTGTGCATTTCCGCAGATCTTATAATGCCAGTGCTCGCCTGGCTGAGCTGCAAAAGGAGTTGAACCTGCCCAAGAACCGCCTTATATGTGACATGCCCACCAGGTGGAACTCAACGTTGGCCATGCTGCAGCGGCTGCACACGCAGCAGAGGGCCATCAATGAGTACCTGTGCGACTACGGCACCAGGACAGGGTCAGGGGAGCTTGGTTTTTTTTCTCCACGCCAGTGGGGCATGATCAGGGATGCATGCACTGTCCTGGCACCATTTGAGGAGGCCACGAGGATGGTGAGCAGTGACAGTGCATGCATCAGTGACACTGTACCTCTTGTCCACCTGTTGGAGCACACGCTGCATGGAATAATGGACAGGGCACTTGAGGCAGAACAGAGGCAGGAAGAGGAGGACTTCCTTGCCTCTCAAGGCCCCCTTTACCCAGACAGTGTTCCTTCTGTCCCACCCATCGCACAGGAAGAGGAGGAGGAGGAGGAGGAGGAGGAGGAGGATTGTGTCAGCATGGAGGTGGAGGCTGGCACTCAGCATCATCAGCAGCAGTCTTTTAGGGATGATTTACAGTCCCAAGAAACCAGTGGACTTGTACGTGGCTGGGAGGAGGTGGCTGCGGATCATGTCGTCCTTAGTGACCCAGAGGACTCCGGAGCGAATGCCTCAGCAAACCTACGCTGCATGGCCTCCCTGATCCTGCAAAGTCTGCGGAAGGATCCTCGTATTCTTCGGATCAAGGAGAGGGACCATTACTGGCTGGCCACTCTCCTTGATCCACGGTACAAGGGTAAGGTTGCGGACCTTATGTTACCGTCGCAGAGGGAGCAGAGGATGAGACAACTCCGGGAGGCCTTGCAGAAAGGTCTGTGCAACGCGTTCCCAGAGACTGGGAGGTTGCAAACTCCTGGTCCTGGACAACGAGTTGCTGAGGCTTCGGCCAGTCAAAGAAGGAGCGGTGGGGAAGGTGGCCGTCTGACCGATGCGTTCAGACAATTCTTTAGTCCGCAGCCCCAAAGTATGATCGGTTCCAGCAACCATCGCCAGCGTCTGATAAACATGGTGCAGGAATATCTAGGGGCAAGGTCAGACTTGGACACCTTCCCCACCGAAAATCCTCTGGCTTACTGGGTCTTGAGGATGGATCACTGGCCAGAGCTTGCACAGTATGCAATTGAGCTACTGGCCTGTCCTGCATCCAGCGTTCTTTCGGAACGCACATTCAGTGCTGCTGGAGGATTTGTCACGGATCACAGGGTGCGCCTGTCCACCGACTCGGTTGATCGACTGACTTTCATCAAGATGAACCAGTCTTGGATCACCACCAGCTACCACACACCTGATGCTGATATAACAGACTAATTGATTTTAAAATGTCACATCCCTTCAAGACTGATGCTGATGCTGAGTGCCTGTGCTGTTATGTTGACTGGCTATCCTCCTCCTCCGAGTCCTCAATGATACGATTGATGATGATAGCTTGGAAGATCATTTTTGTTTATGGGTGCCGCCACCAGTGCCTAACGCCCAATTTTTCAGCCCCTGTTTAACAGGGGCGTGTAATTACAATTTTTGAAGCAATACTTTGCAACAGGGCTCATTGCTGTGCTCCAAGTACAGTATCTGTGAGGAGTTGCAGTGTTGTGCCACCAGTGCCTAAGGCCCAATTTTTCAGCCCCTGTTTAACAGGGGCGTGTCATTACAATTTTTGAAGCAATACTTTGCAACAGGGCTCATTGCTGTGCTCCAAGTACAGTATCTGTGAGGGGTTGCAGTGTTGTGCCACCAGTGCCTAAGGCCCAATTTTTCAGCCCCTGTTCAACAGGGGCATGTAATTACAATTCTTGATCTAATAATTCACAGCAGGGCCCATTGCTGCACCCACCAAGAGTAACTGTCAGGGCTTACAGTGTTGTGGCACCAGCACCACCATCAAAGGCCCAATTTTTACTACCACTGTTCAACAATTATATGTAATTAAAATTCCTGATATAATAGTTGACAGCAGGGCGTTCCAGCACCAACCAAGAGTAACTGTGAGTGCTTACAGTGTTGTGCCAACACCAACAACTAAGGGGCCTATTTCTGC